>JADLZN010011073.1:957500-1150000 GCA_018155175.1 Sinocyclocheilus anophthalmus
CTACAGGTTAGTAACTCTCTAGAACAACGCGATAAAAATAGCCCATAGCACAACAGAATAAAGCCACAACACAGTGGAATTAAAATATATTAGTAGAAATGATGTAAGATTCACTTATGTTAATTTGCATTTTTCATGTTTTAAGAAATGTTTAGGAGAATTTTAGAGATTATAAATTATATTAGTTTGTTTTAATGTGTAAATTAAGTTATGCATTATATTTTAATTGTATAAATTATGCATTCGTTGAAATTAAATGATGATATGAATTATTATATTAGGTTTTTTATTTATAAATAATATAAATAAATACTCCTACATTCAATGAATTAAATTACAATTTTTGAATATTTTTCAAATTATGTTAATTAAATTATAAATTGTTAGTTTTTTATTTTGCATTAAATTAAATTATATTCGTTTTTTAATATGCATTCAGTGAAATTAAATTATGAATTTTAAATTGTATTTTTTTATGTAAATAAAATTATGCATTAAATGTAATTTACATTATGTAAAAAAAAAAAGTATGCATTTTATACATTAAGTTTCTTGCTAAAGTCTTGAAAAGCAAACGTCAATTAAAGGAAAAGTAAATATACTGAAAATTCTGACGTGCACATTCTTGATTCCTTTAATTCTCTTCCATTATGGCTTTATACTGTTGTGTATTTGCTTAATATTGTCAATTTCATCAGTTTAGTTGTGCTGTGCCCTCCTGGGAAATTGTCATGATCATGATGCCATGAAATAATCCAATTTGATTGGATAAAAGTACTTACGATGAATCATTGTTATGCAATTCGCTCGGATGATCTTTAAACAACAATTGTGATCAAATGAATAAATAAGTTGCATTTGGAGGAAAAAGAGAATGAAAGAGATTTGATTATGGTTGTTGAAGTCATGCAGCTCCTCCCTCGAGAAGACTAGATATGCTCTTTTGACCGGTTTGATCTTGTTTAACGTCTTCAGACCTTTCTCACAAACCAGGCTGTTTGAATTCTCGTTGCCAGTGAAACTCCTGCCTGGTTACCATATATACTGTCAATGTTACTGCAGAGTTTTAATTAAAATTGGGAAGACTGCGGGTGTCTGGAGAACCATCCAGCAGACATTACACAAACACAAACTCTCAGAGTCTTTGTGTTGTTTGAGATTGTAACTAGAAGATGTTCAGAGAATATAAAGCACAGAAGCAGTCTGTGTCGTCTAACGTGATGTGCTGAATATCACTGAGCCCCAGGAGAAACGATTGAGAGTTTGCTTTGAGAAATTAAAGGAATAGTTCAACCGTAAATGACAATTCAGGCATCATTTGCTTACTTCTGTTATGGCACACCTGGAATAAGTTGCTTTTTTCTGTGGAAAACAAAAGGAGAAATTCAGCAGAATGTTCATGCTGCTCTTTTACGTATACTGAAAGTTATGTTATTATTATATTAATTTTTTTTGTTATGTGCTTTTACTGTTTTTATACTATTATAGTATTTATAAATATTTTAAATTAGCTTTAAAGCTTTGCATTTTAATTTTAGTTTAAGTTTTAGTCATTTTATTATGTGCTTTTATTTTCATACTATTACTATTATTTTATTCATATTTTGAATTAGGTTTTATTTTATATTTTCAGGTTTCATTTTAATTTTAGTTTAAGTTTTAGTAAGTTTATGTTCTTTTGGCATTTTTTGGTCGTTGTTTTTAGCCTTGTTTTTGTTCAGTTTTAGTCATTTTAGTAACATTTTCCTGCAAAGTTTAGAATTGATTTTAAAATAGCTGTTTTTGTGTACAAGGCTTCATCTGGTCTTGCACCAAAATACTTTAGTGACCTTCTGATTCCTTACTCTCCTCAAAGAGCACTTAGGTCTAGTAAACTCAAATCTTATTTGTTTTCTCTGGCTTTAGGTTAGTTTAAGGGTTTTGATGTCAAATTGTTCTGATTCTATTTGTTTAAGTGTTTATTTTTAATATGATGCATGTTTCCTTTTAATGCATTTTTAAATGCTTTTAAATGGGCTATAGAAATACGTTTTGACTTGACTTGAATTTTATTTCAATTAGTTGCCAAGGCAGCATTAAATCTACTATTTGTATTATATTTCATTTCAGGTTTAATTCATTTACTGAAAATTATTTTTAACAGTTTTAGTGGTTTGGACCGACATGAGGTTGCAAATGCATCACTGTTACTCTTACCGTATGTGTTTATTTAGTTTGCATTATTAAGATCTGCATTATTTCAGTTCCATCTCTAATACTTGCATATTGTCTGCTTTTCTTGCTCTTTAAATCGTCAGCGAGCTCCCTCAGCGTCCAGGTTCAGGACGACAGCACACTGTCCACAGGAGAGACGCTGCTCCTCACCTGCTGGGTTTCTGCCGAAGCCTCGGTGGATCTGGAGGTGGCGTGGCTGATGAACGGCAAGCGAGTTTTGGCCCGTCTGAGTCGCGACGGCGTGCTGACCAATGCGTCTGATGCGGTGGATGTGAGGCGGCTGGGAAAGTGGGATTTCCAGCTCAAGGTTCACGGTGTGGAGCTGTCTGACGCAGGACTCTATGCGTGTAAAGCGAGTGCGTGGGTTCAGCGCGACGGCGGACGATGGGACCGGGCCGCGGAGAAGATTTCGGACCCCGTACGCGTTCACGTTATTAAGCAAAGTAAGTACGTTGCTTAACTTTCATCTGAGTGTCTGAAGTATCATTCATAATATCATGACTCTTAACATAAACACCCCGCAGCGTCTCACGTTTTGTGGCAAAGTGTGACATTTCGAGAAAATGCCATCTGAAGCTCTTTAGAGCTGCGTATAAATGCGTTCTGCTTCCCTCATCCATAAAATATTAATTTGATGTTGATTATTTGGTATTTCAATGACATTAAAAGCATGATATGCCATTTATATTAGTGCACTGGAAAATATCTTCCAAGCGATGGCCTTGGGTTTTCTATTAGAAGATGATTCGCAGATCACGTTTTATCAGACTAATGTGGATGAGGCATCTTTTAGTATGTTAAGACTGGATAATATAGCTAAAATAATAATTTTAAAGCTGCATATATCTATATGTATGTATTCACTCTAAAATGACTTAAAACTAAACAAATTCAAGGAACTATTTAGTTATTGCTGGCTAGATATTTTATTTAACACCTAAACAGTAAATTAAGTAGATTAAAAATAATCAAGGCATATTTTCACACTTTTTTACTAAATGAACACAAACAATTTTCATTGAATTTTCAAAATTCCAATTTCGTTCCAAAAGCCGTTCCAATTTTTTAAAAACATAAATTAATACTTTTATTCAGCAAAAATGCATCCAATTGATCAAAAGTTGCAGTAAAGACATGCATAATGTTATAAAACGATTTCTATTTCAAATAAATGCTGTTCTTTTGTAGTTTCTATTCATTAAAGAATCCAGAAAAATAAAATGTATCAGTTTCCACAAAATATTAGGCAGCACAACTGTTTTCAACATTGATAATAATCAGAAATGTTTCTTGAGCAGCAAATCAGCATATTATACTGATTTCTGAAGATCATGTGACACTGAAGACTGGAGTAATGATGCTGAAAATTTAGCTGCGCATAACTAATAATAAATTACATTTGAACATATATTCACATAGAAAACTGTTCTTTTGAATTGTAAAAATATTACAGAATATTACTGATTTTACTGAAATCTTTATCGAATAAATGTAGCCTTGGTAAGCAGAAGAGACTTATTTCAAAAACATTTTACCAATAGTGTATATGAAATCAATAAACAGACACATTGTCATGCATGTATTTTATTTAAATGCTTTAATAAGTAAAAATGCCTTGTGGGAACCTGCAAACTTTGCTGAATCAGTTTTAATGATTCACTCAAGCGGACAGTTTGAAAAGATTCATGGAAGGGAATCATGAGTTTTTTTCTGTCACAAGTTAAATGATCACAAATATCTGTGACTATTCAAAATATCGTTCAGCCCTTAGAACCGTAAGTGTAAAACCACAGATAAAATCAAGTATGCATGCTAGACTAAGCATGGTATTTTACCGCCACTACTAGACTGGTGAGTTCTTAACCCGTCCATCAATGTCAGTTGTCTAGAAGTGAAAGTAGAAAAGTTGCATTCGTTAGATTTGCGGTCTGTTTGTAATAGTTTAGCTCTGTCGTGTTAATAAGCAAGCTTCAGGCATGAGATGCGTGTGTTTGCGTCATGTTTCTGAAGATCTGCTCTGTCACCGGCTAATGCATGAAGGCTGTGGGTGGTCTTCCTGATGGAGGACTGCTGTCTAAGCCCGGTGCTCATGGTAGAAGTCAGCGTTAGTCGTTTGGGATCTCGTTGTCAGCGTGATTCACAGGAAAGAGCTTCAACTTGTTTATTCTGTGAGGAACTACAGAGAAAGAGAAGGCGTCGCTCACCTTAAAAGGCAAACTCTGGTGTTGTTTACTCATCTCAATGAGTCTGAAATGCGTAGGATTTAGTTTCAGCTCCAAAAATACAGAAAACAACATAAAACTGGCTCATACGACTGGTTCAGTGACATCAAACTTGTGTTTGGTTGTGCACATTGTTTGAAGACCAGACAGAAAATTACGTCATTATTCACTGAAAACCTTCCCTCTAACAGCTCTTAAATAGATTCTTAAATGGATTGTGATTAGTGCATTCCAAGATATCTTAATTTCAATAGAAGAAACGTTCTACAATATACTGGCAGTGCTCCAGACTAAAATTACTTTAAAATAAAACAAAAAAGTAACAAGCGTTCAGAAAGAAAAAAAAAAGCATTACAATATTTAATAAAAACCAAAAAGAATTAAAACAGCATGAAATATTAAAAGAAACACAAAGTAGGTGAACTACTGGCATTTCCAGAATGGCAAAATAGCTAGATTCGCAGTGCCAGGTTTGAGATTAATAGGTTTCTATATACGCTTTGAATGCTTGTTTGTAAAACAGTTTTATGTTAACTTAAGATAAAATGATTAAAAACATTTCTGGTAATAATGCCTTGAAACTAAGTGAAATAAGTTTATGTTGAAGCATTAAAATTACTCATCGGAAATAAATACAAATTAATAATAATTGTTATTTAATGAAACTAAACTGAAATAAAGCTAAAACAGAAATAAAACTAATAAAACTATATATATATATTAATTAATAATAAATTAAGGAACTCGAAAATCTTGCCTTTGCACGAACTGAATAAATAAGTTTTAATATACCTTACAATAATTAACTAAAACTGAAATAAAGATAAATGAAAAGAAACTTGTAACAAAATAAAATAAATAAATCCATTAAAACTTGCAAAAGCACATACACAAAATTAAAAACCATAAATGAAAATGAAAAATGGAAAAAGTTTTAAAAATGTTATCAGTCTATAAAAATTTGAAAATACACAGGCAAAATTACCAACAATTTTATCTGAAATGAAAATAAAAATAAAAGCTAATTCAAATCGTAGTAAATACTATAATCATTTAAAAATAATAAAATAAACTTAACTTTTTTTTTTTAATTATGAATTTAATAATAAAAATACATTTAAAATAACACTTGCTTGATGCCAGATTTTCGAGGTAATCTAGTGTCATGCTGTTTCCTGGGATAACTATTTTCAATTCCTCATATGTTAAGTCGCTTTGGATAAAAGCATCTGCTAAACGATTAAATGTAAATGTAACAGGATGAAGAAGTGCAAATGCTGTTTATTTCCTTACTTTCCAAGCATTTTCCTTTAGTGCGAGGAAAGAGACAAGCGTCCTTTTGCAGATTTCCATCAGAAAAAAAGCAACGTTTGGGATGGCATACAGGGTTTCAATATTTAATGCAGGAAAGTCCCACCAGCACTGTAGACCAACAACTTTCTGAACCATAAAACAAGACTCAGAAAACATCACGTATTGTCTGTGACTTCCTGAAGTGGCCTGGTTCGTGTTTTCAAGGCAAGATGTGACGATAAACGTCTTTTTAAATATACACCTGGAATCTAGATGGTCTTTAGTCTCTCTAGAGCACAACAGCAGGTTTTCACAAGTTTAAATCTATAAAGAAGATTTGCAGGACTCTTGACTTTGGCGGACTGCATTAAAATAATAATTAGTTTTTGCTGGTGGAGGTTTATTTGTAAAACTAGAGCCAATGAAGGCATTGAGTGTGTGCGGTAAGTCAACACCCACTCACTCACAAACTTACACAACCTCTTTAACCTGCGTTACGTGAATGTTATGATTGGTTTCCAGTATCCCAGCTCCCCCCCACTGCGCTCTACAGTCACGTCACTTAACGTTAAAGAGAATCTCGATGTGTTAGAGCCGCTTTCGTTTCCGCAGAACAGTCTTGAATGTGTTGGCTCTCGTTGGTTAAAAACGCGGTTTCAGGAAACGGGTTTCTCCTGCCAGAAAACACCGGACCTGTGCAACTGCTAATGTCTGAACTTGACAACGTGTTTTTGTGTGGGACGCCTGAAAGTATTGTTTTTCCCTCCTTTGTTTTCTCACTTCCTTCGCTTTGGACGCTTTGAGACGCTCCTGATCCAAATCTGTTCAGAAAGTAGGCAGCATGATTACGCTGATGGATCTTTTCCCTCAAACTGGGAGCATCACATATACACAACTGTTCAAAAGTTATGTAATGTTTTTTATAAGAAATCTCTTATACTCTCCACATGCTTATTATAGTTAGGAAGCATTTTTGTTGCGTGAACAAAAAGAAACATCTTATATATATATATATATTTTTTTTTTTTTTTTTTTTAACTTTTTTTAACTACTTGCCCATCAACATGTCTCATTTGTTGTTTAGTTGAATGTTCAAGTGCTAAAAAAATAAATAAACTACAGCTAATACATAAACAATGGGTAAAAAAACTATGCATATTTTTTTAAAATAAGGCATTTTTAACATAAAATAAATAAATAAATAAATAAAATTAAACTAAAAACAAAAAAATATAAAAATAAAATCTAATTCAAAATGAACAATTATTAAAGACTATAAAAGTATATCAATAATACTAACATAACACTTGCTCACCAAGGCTGCATTTATTTGATTAAAAAATACAGTAATATCACTCAAATTGTGAGATATTATTACAATTTAAAATAACTGTTTTCTATGTAAATATCTGTTAACTGTAATGTATTTCTGTGATGCACAGCTGTATTTTCAGCATCATTCCTCCAGTCTTCAGTGTCACATGATCTTCAGAAATCAGTATAATATTTGCTGCTCAAGAAACATTTCTGATTATTATTAATGTTGAAAACAGTTGTGCTGCACAATATTTTTGTGGAAACCGTGATGCATTTTATTTTTCAGGATTCTTGGACGAATAAAAAGTTCAAAAGATCAGCATTTATTTGAAATAGGAATCTCTTGTAACATTATAAAAGTCTTTACTGTCACTTTTGATCAACTTAATGCGTCCTTGATGAATAAAAGTATGAATTTCTTTAGAAACGGCTAAACTAATTAAGACACTTTACACCTCAGCAGAACAGACAATGAATGCATTTCCAAGTATGAAATATCTGTTCCTCAGCTGTTCACGTTTGTAGAGTATAAACAACTCAGTTGTCTTGCTGTGTTTGCTCTTATAATTCAGTCTCATCATCAGAGCTCTTTAATACACGGTGATCCAGATGACTTTAGTTCGGCTCTGTGTGTGTGGCTTGATTATTAGTGGCTTGTTTTTGCGCTGTAAGATCAAAGTCTGCTCCTGCGGTGTCTTGAGGTGTTGAAGATGAAGTCGTGTTATCGTGGTTTTCTGATAAGCGCTGTAAATAGTCTTGCACACTTTGCATGTTGTAGTTTGCGCCGTTATCAGCCGGTTTTGATGAACGGCGTGTTTGCTGTCGTCTGCGCAGCGCTCAATCAAAGCAGTGAAGTGCACTAACACCACGCTGACATACTGTACCGCCTGAACCCGTGCCATATGCTCCGAGATCGTATGAAGCAACGCCGGCTCAACTGTTGGAGAAACAGCTGAAGATTTCAGTAGCTGTTTTTCATCTTGTCATGCACTGATGGATGAATTGTGCTGCTCAAACTCATTAGCGTTAATGATTTTGAGACCCGGTGAGCCCAGCAACCAAAAACCATGTTCAGTCTGTATAGACTCTAGTGTCATGTCTGGCCTGTGTGTTGTATCGTTGTGCACATACAGCATATCATGAGGCTCTTGGATTACATTTGTTTTTTTAAATTTACATTTTACTTGTTTTTAGATTGTCCTTTTATTTGATCCTTTATAATAATAATAATAATTATATATTGTTTCATTTTTTTTTAATTAATCTTGATGGTTTTGAAATATTTTTTTTTAAAATATTTTTTATCTCCTTAAAAAGAAGATACAGTCTCTAATCTGTTTTTCTAATTTCAAGAAAGTGTTTCATTAGTCAGTTTTTTCTATGCTACCCTGTTCTTATTCATTCCTTTATTAAATGATTCTGCGTTTATCTATTTTATAGTCTGACTTTTTAATATATTTTCGACTCATTATTTTTTTCTGTTTAAAATTATTATCCTACGGTATGTTTTTATTTATTTATATTTATTCTTATTCATAAAATATTTTTTATTTTTGATATTTTTTTATTATTATTATTTCTAAATGATTTATTTTTTAAATTCCTTATTTCCAAATTTATATTTGATTAATTTGTTCTATTTGATTCACTTATTATAATGATTTTTTACATTATTATTCTAATGTTTAGTGTTTTTTTGGTTATATTTTAGTCTGATTCCTAAAATTATTACTTAACAAAGTAATACAATTTTTATTGAATATTTTACTTTATTTAAAGATTTCCTATTTTTATTCTAATTTGTAAGGTATTGTCTAATGATTTCTTTTGTATTTTATAAACTTATATTCGCCTTAAACGTGTTTCTTTTGCCAGTTTGATTCTAGGCTTGATACTAAATATCAAATGTACATATACTTTATTAAATTAACATTTTAATTTTATTTCATATGTAATAAATTATTTTTTTGATTACTTATCTATTTAAGTATTCATTCTCATTTTTAATATGATTATTTTATTATTCTAAATATTATATTAAGCACATATGTTTGTTATTATATATTATAAAAATTATTTTGTATTTCGTTCTGATTTCTGAACTTTCATTCTGATTTTTGTTCTTACTGATTTTTATTTTAAAAAAAAATGTTTTATTGTTTAAGTGATTTTAGTCAGTCCTGTTTTATTCTGATTATTCTAGTCTGTACAGATTTATAGTTATGTTCTAATGTACTGTATTAAGTAATATTCCATTCTATTCTATTCTCAGTACATGAGAGATTGTCTGGTGTTATGCAGCATCTTAGTGTTGATTTCCAGTTTCTAGCGCTGATGTGGATCAGGTGAGAGTGGGTTCAGGTGACCTGTAATCTAAACTCACCTTTCGCTGCATCCCTCTGGAATTTATTAACAATACACCAAACAGACGAGGACTGATCTGATAACATACCAGCACTGCAGCTCATTCTCTGCTCAACTAAAGAAAGCTTGAGAGAACGAAACGGACAGAAGAAGACGGAGCACAAAGAGATAAAGTCTGATCATGTGGAGTGAATGTGTGCAGTGGAGAGGCTCTTGTTTAAGCTGATTGGCAGTCACTCTCTCGGGCCCTTATTCCGTTCCCAGGACACTTGGTTCCCGTCCATAGAGACCGGCTTTAGAGCTCCTGTGGGACATTCATCTCATCGACTCTGTTTGTCCGGGTAAAGAAACGCACTGTCGACCTGCTCTCGTCCTGTCTCTATTACTTTTTCCTTAACTAGAACTCTCTCGGCTTGCTACCTTACTGCTTCTCCTCACTCCATCCCATAAAGTCCCATAACCAAACTGTGCTCAGAATAATGACGGTCTTCTGCAGGAGGAACAAACTAAGTTACTAACTTTAAAAGTAATTAGCTAACTGGGAAAAGTAGTCGCCCCTCTTGAAAAAAAGAGAAGAAATATTAAACCAGTTTTAACCAATGTTATTTGAGTATTATCTAAAACTATGATATTCATATTTATATATTATATTATATTATATTATTATTGTGCTATTATATTACTTTTTATTTTTCTATTTTCATTTTTCAATGTAACATTATTTTTTAGTAATTTTGTTTGTTTTGTTTGTTTGTTTTGTTTTTTTTTTGGTAGTGGTTGGTTTTTTTATCATATGTCTATGAAGCTTTAATACTATTATTTCAGTTTTATTTTTTTTTCTTTTAGTACCTCAGTAAATTAAAAATCAAACAACTAGTTGAAAGCTAAAAGTTATGTTTTTTATAGTTAACATTCATTCCAGTTATTATATTATGATTATATATTATTATTATTTCCATATTATTTATATAAATAATATAATTTTAATATTTCTATTTAGCTTTAATTTTTTTCGTAATTTTTTAGTACTCTATCAACTTTAAGCTATTTATTTCAGTGTTTTGCCAAAGCAACAGTTCTATTTAGTTTAAATCTAAGTTTAAGTTTTTCATCTAATTTTCAGTTTAAGTATATTCCTTTTATTTAATGTATTTTCGGTAATCTGTCAATTACCATTTATTTTTTTTATTTTTTTTAATACTGACAACGTTGGTTTGAACCTTCTTTTTTTAAAATGTACTGATGTCCATGACTACTTTTAGATGGACAATGCCAGTTTTTCCTCCTACAATCAGGTTAAATGGGTTATTGTTGACTTGTTAACTATTAATGTTTCTCCTAAGCAGCAATCAAATGGAGATTTTTGCTTAATTTATCTATTTTTCAGAAAAAAAAGACCCCAGTTATTTTAAAATAGACCTCAATAATGTCTCAAACTGTGCTCAGATTTGCCAAAACAACAAAGTGTGCAATTAAAAGTTAAAGATCTTAATATGAAATTAAACATATTTGTTATAAATTTCTCTCTAGAGCAAATTTTGTTATTTTGAGCAATGTTTTTGGTTTCCATCAGCACCTTACACTTACCTTACACTGGTAACCAGCACTAAGATGGTTTTAAATTTTAAGTTTGATCGCCCCTTTTAAAGGCACAGTTCACCCAAAAATGAAAATTTTAATCATTTACTCACCCTTCACTTGTTCCAAACCTCTATGAGTTTCTTTCTTCTTCTGAACACAGAAAATGATATTCTGAAGAATGTTGGTAGCCAAACAGCTGACGGCAGCCATTGACTTCCATTGTATTTTTTTTCCCCCCTCATTCTATGGAAGTCAATGGCAACCGTCAACCACTTGGTTACCAACATTCTCTAAAATATCTTCTTTTGTGTTCAACAGAAGAGAGAAACTAATGCAGGTTTGGAACAACATGAAGGTGAGTAAATGATAACAGAATTTTCATTTATGTGAACTATCCCATTAAGCAGGGATAAAACCCATTTTAAGACATTTTAGAATACTTTGTCTCCAAATGTCAACACAAGATGAGGCTTTTATCAGAGTCAACAAGATGTCAAGTAAATGAACCCTTGATGCATATGAAGAATGTCTGTGTATTATTCCACTATAAGTGGGAGGGGCTTATCGAACAGGAAGTGATGCGGATGAGAGCCACACGGCGCAGATGGTCCCAGTGACTCAGTCGGCGTGACGTCCAAAAGCTTAACGCAAAACCCACCACCACATGTGAGGCTCAAGTTAGTTGTGTTTGTGAGTGAGAGTCTGGATGCTTTTCATTTGTCCTGCTCCTCTCTCATGTGTTTTTCCGAGCTATTTGCGCTCTGTGAGTATTTGGAGGTTGTGTATGTGGGAGAACGGCGTTTTCTTTGGCACACTGTAAGTCTTTGTGTGTCTCTACTGCTCACCCATGCATGAAGGTCCCAGCTGTATAGGAAGCGTCGCAGGGAGTCGTTCACTACCCACCGGGCGCGAAGCCCAGAAACACTTGACACTGGTGAGCCGAGAGCCTGGAAACAGGGTCAGCGCACACCTTTAATGAGTGTGTGATTGTGCACGTGAGCCGATGTTTGGAGGACTGGGAGGAACACTTACACTGTCTCACATTTCTGAGACTTTTAAAATGTAGGCCTATGTTTGGAAGCGAAAAATCAGTTATCCAGCTTTCTTTTGTTCAACAAACATGGACTGAGTCACTTTGGCTTCTTTCCGTTTTCCTTTAGTTTTGTGGGATTTGTTTTGTTATTGTTTTGCTTTTTAGCTTTTTGTGATTTGTTTTGTTTTGTTTTTGTTTGTTTTATGCTTTAGCTTTTTGTTTTGTTTGATTTTCTAGGGATTTTTGTTATCTTTTGTGTGTTTTGTTTTTATATGTTTTGATTTTAAGTTTTTTTGTTTGTTTGTTTTTCGTTAGGGATTTTTTGTTTTGTTTTGTGTATTTGTTTTATGCTTTAGCATTTTGTTTTGGGTGACTGTTTTGTTAGGGCTTTTTGTTTTCTTCTGTGTGATTTGTTTTGATTTTTAGTTTTGTGTGTGTGGTTGGTTGATGTTGATTTTTTTTGTAATTTTTAGTTTGTTTGTTTGTTTGTTTTTTTGTATTTTAGCTTTTGTTTGATTGGTTGGGGGCTCTTAGTTTTGTTCATTGTTTTGCTTTATTTTGTGAGATTTGTTATGTTAGGGCTTTTTAGTTTAGTTTAGTTTTGTTAGGGCTTTTTGTTTTCTTTTGTGTGTTTTTGTTTTTGTTTGCTTTGCTTTATTGGTTTGTGTTTTGGTTTGTCAGGGCTTTTTAGTTTAGTTTTGTATTTTTTGTTTGTTTTTTTCCCCAGCTTTTTGTTTTATTTTGTTTTAGCTTTTTTTTGTTTTGTGTGATTTATTAGTTTTGCTGTATTTTATTGTTTTTAGCATTTTGTTTTGTGTGATTTGTTATTGTTTGTTTGGTTGGTTTTTGTTATTTTATTTTTTTGTGTAATTTTTAAGTATTTAGTTTTTTAGCCTTTTTGTTTTCTGTGATTTAATTAGGGCTTTTTAGTTTAGTTCATGACCTTTTTTACTTTTCAGCTTTTTGTTTAGTTATTTTTGCTAAGGCTTTTTGTTTTGTTTAGTATGTTTTGTTTGTTTAGCTTTTTTGTTTTTAGTTTTTATTTAGTTTTGTTTTGTCTAGTTGACTTGCTTTGTTTTTTGTTTTGTGTGTTTTGATGTTATTCGTTTCTTTGTTTTGTTTTGCTTAATTTTGCATTTTTTGTCATTTTTGTTAATGTGGTAATTTTTTGTTGTATTTTTATGTTTTGTTTTGACAGGACCGCCTTAGATTTTTTGTGTATTTTGTCTTTGTTTTGCTTTTTAACTTTTTGTGTTTTGTTACATCTTTTTAGGTTTGTTTTAATATTGTTTGTTCTGAATTTTGATGTTTGTTTATTTTTTTCCTCAACAAACATGGTTTGAGTTGTTTTGCCAGTAAAAAATGGGCTTGAATGTTGACTTCTAATCATGAAAATGACTAAAATAAGAACACAATGTGGATACAAATCTCCAGTTAAATACTTTTCAGAGCAAACCTTGAATTAATATCCTAAAATGCACAGCATTCCTTAAAAATCCAAAAATGTAGGTTATATCCTTATTTGTTTTTTATTTATTTATCTGAAATAGATGTGCAACACAAAAATGTAGTTTTATTTATTTTTTCTTTCTCTCTCAGATCCAGACTACACTGTTGTTCTGAGCACAACTGTGAACGCAAAGTTCTCCGGTGACCCGACAGAGCTGGAATGCAAAGTCACAAATGTGTCGAACCTTCGTAGCGGGCGGCTGGGAGTGTCGTGGCTGTACAGAGACGTTCAGCCCGGTGACGTCCAGGTATCTACTCACACCATCGCCTCACTGGATGAGAACGGCAACCTCGTGCCAGGCAAGATGTACAAGAGCCGCGTGGAGGCGGGGCTTATTACAGTGACCCGAACAGAACCTTCTGTGTTCAAGCTCCGCCTCCTTCGCACGACGGCCGCCGACGCCGGTGAATACACGTGTGCTGTAACCGCATGGGGACCGTCTCGACATGGGAACTGGAAAAAGGTTGCCGAGCATGTGACCCCAGCGCTGAAAGTCAGCTTTGCTAACAAGCGTAAGTGTGCATCCATTTGGATGGTTTTGTAAATTTTTAGGGTTAGTTTATTGTTTATTTAACCTTTTTATTTTATTGTGTTTGGTGTATCAGTGGATTTACAGAGACTCATATTTACATTCAGCCTGTGTGCAGTTTCTGTCTGGCCAAAAACGGACCGAATTTGCATGCCCTGCTGTAAATTTTGACCGGTTGATGAAAAACAAACTTATGTGGATTCTACACATTTAAACAATTCAGATAAGTTATCTAGAATTATTTATGGAGCAGATAAAATACATATAATCATTTTATTAATCAATTATCATTTTGACACATATTTTCTTTATTTATAGGCTGAAATGTGAGGTTTACCATTTATGAAACCTTTTCAAAGCTTTCTTTGAACATTTACATTAGATATTTCAACATGCTATTAAATGTTGTCATTTAAAATCCGAACATCATTAGTAATGTCATTGGTTTAGTGATTATGCAAACAAAAAGTCATTTTATTTTGTTGTTTGTGACGATTTTTACAATATAAAACACCCCTTGTTTTTTTGGTTTTTGTTTTGGGGTGAAGTGATTTATGTGTCAGTACTTTTTTGAACATTTCCAGCACATTTTAACAATGCTGTGATAATACTGATAACCGTGATAATATTGGTCACTATAATCGTGATAAGAAATGTTCATACCGTTACATCCCTTATATATATATATATATTATATATACTATATATATATATATATATATATTCATTCATTCATAAAATATTGTTTATAGCATTTTGGCATTGTGAAAAGTTATTTTACACACAAGTGTATTATTATTAATAATGACAATATTAATATCACTATATCAACCACAATCAAAAGGTCAAAATTGAAACCAGTCGTATTGTGAGGTAGTGTAAGTATGCATTTGGATGACTACGTAATCTTAGAAAGTTAGTTCACCCAAAGAAGAAAATGACAAGACCATGCAACAATTTTCAGCAAGACTAGTAAACTACATTTCCCTGTTTAGTTTGCACTGTATGTGAAATGTAAGTCAAAGGTGTCTAAGTCTAGTTTGTTTTAGACACCTGTGAGTACTGCAGCTCAAATGTTCACGCTTCTATTCTGGTCTGACACATGACATCTCAGCTCATTGATTTCCTGCATCATTTCTATAATTACCTGAACGGAATAACCATATGCATGGAAGCATTTGCACCATATGCAAATAACCATATGCATGGAAGCAGTTGACTTCAGCCAGCGCCGTCTCTGTAATGGGGAATTCTCTGTTTCATGAGGAAGTATAAATGATGCATTTGTATTATATTCTGATGTGTTTTGTGAGCTGCGAGTCTGATGCGTTTCTCCACAGGGTGCAGTTTATTCTGACATGCTGAACGCTTGTGTTCAAAACTGTTGCTGCACCAAGTTACACAGCTGCAATTGCAGCTATAATGACATCTGAACATTTGGCATAATTTTGCCATTATCTAATATTGTGGCTCTTATATTGGGACACTTTTTTATATTCCAAGAGACTTGCCAATCCATTGTCTTATGCAATTCAAGACCAATAACTTTCAGCGAGAAGACACGGCTCTCTAGCTGCATAAAAAGCAAATACAGTGTGTTGCATCATGAATATATTTCTGCATGATATTTGGATGTCGATCATTCAGAGCTCAGAGTTCTCAGCTATGTTTTATTTAAGTTTTAAATGTATCTTAAAATTGTTGCTGAAAATTAATTAGGATAAATAAACACAGAGACAAAAGTCTGGGTAAATGCTTGAAGCATTTATTATTATTGTTGTTGTTTTTGCATGTTTTTGATTTAACCTTTGTTGATATCAATATATATAATAATACTAATAATAATAATAATTAATAAATAATATCATGTTAATGAATGAATGATGAATGAGTTTTTATTGCCAGGTATGTTTACACATATACGAGGAATTTGTTTTCATGACAGAAGCTACACAGTGTAACAGAATGACAGTGACAGAACAAAAAACACCGATAATAAAAAATAGAAAAATAGAACAAATAAATAAGGAATAAAAATATACAAATAGACAATTGTATGTACAGGTATATAACAATAGACAGTTGTATGTACAGGTATATTATTTGCAAATTTGAGGTGTAGACTGAGTACGTGTGTTAGATAAATCATCACATAATCTTAATGGTGATTTTATTTTTTTTTGAATTTCTTGAGTACTTTAACCTTTTTATTATTGTGTGGTGCAATTCATTTAATTTATGTTGTGGTAATATTTAATGTTCATATTGCTTGCGCCAATATAAATGAGGATAGCGGTTGAGATGCTTATATCAGTGTTATTTTAATATTACATAATCCTACATTTTAATTAAAATTTTATATTTAATATGAATATAATTAAATATTAAATAATAAAATAATATAAAATCAAATAAAACTATAACATTTATTATGTTAAATTTAAATAATAATACATCATTATTATTAATACCCCACAGAACTCGATCATTCATTTGTACTTAGCTATGTGCTTTAGTATTTTTATTAGTTTTTTTATTGAACTATGCGGCTGTTTAATGTGATTATTTCAAATTAAATTTTATTTTATCTATAGTTATTTTAATAATAAATTAAAATGATTTGTATTATATTCCATTTAGTTGCCCTAGGCAAACATTTCTAACTAATAATATAATAGTAATATAAGATAATTATATATATAATTTTTTTTATGAAATTTTTATCAATCAACAAGATGTTTTTAATAATTTCATTTTAAGTTAACAATGATAACCCTGATTGAGATCTCTGAATTTTAATTGCAGAGCAAATATAAGCAAATATGAGCACAGTTTGAGGAGAGAAACCTCACGCACATTAATTAAAGTCTCATTTAATCTCACTGCTGTCTTGGAGACACTATTAATGAGATGTGTTTTGTTCTCCTAATGTGTCTCACTCAGGTCCTGTTCTCAGTGCCGCGGCCCGGCGTCTCCGTGAAGCTTCGGCTGCAGGCTCCACGTTTGAGATGAGCTGCCAGGCTCACGTCCAGAACCTCCCGCCGGGAACCGCCTTCTCAATCCTCGTCTTGTCCGAGGAGGCCGTCGTCGGGTCGCCCAGCCGCAAACTGGCCTCTCTGGGCCCTGAGATGGTTCTGCAGCTGGAGGAAGACCGGGACCTGATGCTGGTGAAGACCGGGAAGAGGGAGTTCCAGTTCCGGATCCAGGCGGTGCAAGTGACCGATCGCGGCTTTTACTGGTGTGAGATGAAGGCCTGGACGAAGCAGCCCGGGGAAGACTGGATTGAGATGGCCAAAGGAGTGTCCAATAAGGTTCAGATCGATTTCATACACAAAGGTACAGAATGCAAGATATATTTGAATGAATTTCACAAAAGCATGTCCATTTCTACCATTAGGAACGCCCCTGCTGCTTTAAGAAATCGTTTTTGATTAGAATTGTTGTTGTTTATGTAACCTGCGTTTGTTATTTTATTGTATTTGGTGTATCATAAAATTTTATTTTGTTAAAATTCAGTTTTTTGCTTGTAGGCAATTTGGGTTTGAGAAAAGTGCATTTACAAATAAAATTATTCAAATGTATATTATTAATAATAAAATGCTACTAATAATAATCCCATTATTATTATTATTATTATTAGATAAAATAAAAAATTATGTAATATCAAAATAATGCAATAACAATAAAAAAAAAAATTAATGTTTTATTTTTAGTATGTGTTATTATTACAGAAAATCGACGAGCAGGGCAATAATGTGTCCCCACATTTTGTGCGAATAAAAATTCAGTTATTAAGGTTTTAATAATTTTATAATGTGTTACTTTTTATTTTATTATTTATTTTCTGTATTTTATATTTTATAGTGTATTTTATTTTTATGTTTGGTTGTCTTTATTTATTTATTTATTTGACGCTTATTTGGCTTATAGTCTTTGGGCTTGAGAAAAGTGCTTTACAAATTAAAATTTTATTATTATTATTATTGTTGTGTTGTTGCGTTGCGGTTTTGTTATTTATTATTATTTGGTGTTGATGTTTGTTATTATTATTATTATTATTATTTTACTTATTACTTATTTATGACTACTGTTATTGGTAAAATTATTATTTATATCAAATTTTACCCTGAAATCAAAAGGACAAAAATGAAGTAAATCATATTGTGAGGTAGTTGGCATTACCAAGCCACGACTCTGTTTTATTTTCTTCTTTGCATGTTGTGAGGCTGAAGAGCTTTTAAATGAAAGCCAGTTGTATTTTAAACAAAAAGATGAAACAAAAATATTCATTTAAAATCTCAGTAATAACATTAGATCAACAGATAGATCTTAAAAATTCAGATATTGCAAGTATGTATAAATTGTAGCGTCGTCGCTGGTTTGTGAGCAGTACCTGAAGTTTGTCTCGCTCACAGCTGGAAGTTTGTAGGAATCTTCACAGGAGCATGAATGTAACATTTATGATTCAATCAACCAGCTGAACGTGAGACTCTGATCTATAGGAAACACAAAGTGATAATGAAGAACGAGTGAATGAACTATATATGCTCGATCACAGGGACTGTGCCTACTGCAAATGTGTGAAATCTGATAAATAAGACATCATTAATCTGTATGCTCTATGATTCATTATGGCACATGATGCATGTATGCTTGGTGTTCAGTTTTAAAATCTAATTGAGATCTAATTGGATGAGCCACATTTGAAGCTGGCATATGCACAACTGTGAGCACACATCAGTCCAATTCTGTTCATTTCAACTGTAACCATGCATCTATAATTAGACTAATAAACTACACTACTTGAAGGAAGCATTATTACGTTGATTCAGCAAATATGCATTAAATTGATCAAAGTGGCATTAAAGACATTTATAATGCTACCAAAGATTTCTATTTCATATAAATGCTGTTCTTTTCAGCTTTCTATTCATCTGTGAATCCTGAAAAAATAAAATGCATCACAGTTTCCATAAAAATGTTCAGCAGCGCAACTGTTACAACTGTTTCAATAATTAGAAATGTTTCTTGAGCAGCAAATCAGCATATTAGAATGATTTCTGAAGATCATGTGACGCTGAAGACTGGAGGAATGATGCTGGAAATACAGCTGCGCATCACAGAAATAAATTGCATTTTAACATATGTTCACATAGAAAAGAGTTATTTTAAATTGTAATAATATTTCAAATTTTTTTTTACTGTATTTTTGATCACATAAATGCACCCT
Source organism: Sinocyclocheilus anophthalmus (assembly GCA_018155175.1). Lineage (NCBI taxonomy): Eukaryota > Metazoa > Chordata > Actinopteri > Cypriniformes > Cyprinidae > Sinocyclocheilus > Sinocyclocheilus anophthalmus. The sequence continues at coordinate 976,794 of JADLZN010011073.1, forward strand.
TGATGAGCAGAAGAGACTTCTTCCAAAAACATGTAACAAATCTTAACTTTTGAACAGTAGTGTAAATAATACACACAATGCTCAATATACAGTATGCTTTAATATGTCTATATTATAAGACTTAAATGATGTTATTTTTGTCCTGTTTTATCATTTCTCACAAGGTCCCACGTTTGATGTGTCCATCAGTTCAGACACAACGAGTGTCTTCCCCTGGGAAACTGTGAAGATGGAGTGTGACGTCAGTGTTAGCGGCACGTCTCCAACTACAGGCCAGTTACACACATCTCTTTCTCATCAACACACAAATGAAATAAACAGCACAGATGAATGCTGATCATGAATAACTTTACACTGCTGGTGTAAATGAATTATCAGTTTAAACATTTTGAATGCTATAGTTTGTTTCTTTAAACATAGAGTAAATCTTGTTAGATTCATGTTTAAAACATGAGGGAAAAAAACAATTCAAGATGCAATTTTACTGCACAAAAAAATAAAGTTTGCTAAAAAAAAAAAACGTGCTCACCCTCAGGCCATCCAAGATGTAGATGAGTTTGTTTCTTCATCAGATGGAGAAAGAAATTGTAGATCTGATCACTTGCTCAGCAATGGATGCTCTGCAGTGAATGGGTGCCGTCAGAATGAGAGCTGATAAAAACATCACAACAATCCACACCATTCCAGTCCATCAGTTAACATCTGGAGAAGACAAAAGATGAAACAAATCCAGCATTAAGACATTTGTTACATAAAAGTGTTGCGTCCAGCTAACATACGAGTCCATAATAACTCTTCCTCCAGTGAAAAAGTCGCCTCGTCTGAATCAGGAGAGAAATCTGCACAGATCAAGCACTGTTTACAACAGCTCTAAACAAATATGTGGCTGGTTTTTGATGTGATAGACAACAGGAGATGGACTTTTTCACTAGAGGAAGCATTATTATAGATTATGGACTCAAATTTTTGCTGGAAGCAACACTTTGATATTAAAAACGTTTTAAAGATGGATTTGTTTCTTTTGTCTTCACAAGTCATTAATTGATGGACTGGAGTGCTGTGGATTACTGTGATGTTTTCTCAGCTGTTTGGACTCTCATTCTGACGGCACCCATTCACTGCAGGCATTCACTTGCTGTGAGACACTGATGCAATGCTACATTTCTCCAAACCTGATGAAGAAACAAACTCATTATTAGTTTCATTTTCATCACATATATTGATGCTAAAACAAATCAAAATGAAGCATTACAGAGAAAACATCACTTTGTCAAGAGATCACAGTAGTACTTTGAGTTCAAAACATCTCATGCCAAATGAGTTATTTTACTAAACTCAGGTCATGAATAACTAGGTTATATTATGTTATCGCTGACTGCTGTTATCAGCCATTAAACACTATCAGACGACGCTCATTTCTCTGCGACAGCTGAGAAACATCATGCAAACCCTGTTCCTGAGATGTTCCACACATCAGCCAAAATCAACAGGTTCACAGCGAGACCCAGATGAGATTTGTGCAATAATAACAGATCAGCGAACAGCAGATGTGCTCGTGCCCGCATGTGTTGCATTAGGAACTTTGTTCTGAAAACAAGTACTAGTGTGTGTGTGTGTGTGTGTGTTTGGTGTGTAGTGTGTGTGTGTGTGTGTGGCACGAGAGAGAGAGAGAGAGAGAGAGCACACCTTCGCCACACCTTTTTGACTCATGTGTGCTGTGAGAAAAGAGAAATAGAAGAAAAGGAGAGATTCGCTGAGAGATATATAGACAAATACAGAGAGTTTAATTTCTCCATTACAGCAAACCTGTCACTTTTTATTTTGTTTCATGTCACAGTCAGAACCTTTTATAACCATAATATGTTAGTGTGATTTTATAATGAACAATAGCGTGTTAATTTTGAACTGTTTTGATAAATAAGTAGTCTGTTTTGCAATGTATCACTGAAAGACTTTGTTTATTTTAGTATAGAATTATAGTTTATAATTAAAGTTTGAATTAGTTTATTTTTTCTGTTTTTATTTTTAACTTTAGTAAAAATGGTAGTAATTTTATTGAGACATTGTAGCAGTTTTTAGTCGATATTGATATAGGTTGTATTAATTTTAATTTCAGTTTTAGTTTATTTTAATTTAAACAAAATTGGAAAAAAAAAGATTAATTTGCTTTGACAACTATTGAAATAATGAAAGTTTACGTTTTCATACTTTATTTTATTCCAGTTAACAATCTTATTTCAAGCAATGAAAAATTTTTTTACATTGAGTTTTAAATGTAGGAAATATAATTAGTTTAGTTAAATTTATAATTATATTATATAAATAAATATTAAATATAATAAATATATATATCCTTACGCATGTATTTTGTGTTATGATGGTCTTGCACAGATCTTTTATCATATTTTACATTTTTTCAATTATTAGTTTTATTGTACATTTATTTTATATATATTTTGTTTTAAATAATTGACTTTTTTAATAAAAACTAAATATAGGTTTTAAGTAAAAAATAAAGTCAAAAGAAAGGAAGTCAAATGACCAAGTTATCTTACAGTGACTTTCATTGAACTGAAGTATGAGAAAATATTTCAACACCCAAAGAATCCAGATTTCACCTTTGTGATGACGGTTTTCTCTGGAAATATTTGTAACCTGCTGGAGGTTAAATGTTGGTCAGAATGAGGCAATAAAGCAGTCTTTAGGAGGACGTTAGTGGAATCTGGCTCAGACGGGTCTGCGCTTGCCTGTATTGCAGCACAAACATGGAAATGAATGTTTAATGTTGGGAAAAGACTTCATAAACTGATGTCATGTGAAACTGGGTCACGCTGTGTGTGTTTTTCAGCGTGCAGCAACATGTCACGCTGCCTCAAGATCAAGATGTCATGTGTTATCATTTATAATGTAGACGTAGTTCAAAGAGTTATTGTATCGTATACAGATATGCAATACATATATATATATATATGTGTGTGTGTGATTTTTGTTGTTTGGTTAAAACTGTTTGAGAACCACACAAGGTAACATGCACACACACAAGCCATTTATTTCAGCACTTCGCCTCAGGTGTGTTTATGCTTCTGCATAACCTCTTATTTATGAGTCTTAGTTTAAGTCGCTTCATAAGAGCCTTTCAAAATATATGCAGCTCCATTTTAAGTTACCTAGTTTTGATTAATATCACATGCATTCTTTGTGAATAAACCAGAAACGGAACAATTAAAGCTTATTTCTGCATAGAATAAAAACTAGAATATAATCTCACAATCAATTACTTTTTTTTCCTTTCAGTTTTTTTTTGAAACTCACAATTCAGACTTTTCATGCAGTTCTGACTTTTTTCCCCTTGAATTCTTAGTTTTTATTTAGAGTTTTTATGTTGTAATTCTGAGCTTTTTCATGTAATTCTGACATTTTTATCTCGCAATTTTGACTTTTTTCTAACAATTCTGAATTTGTATCTCACAATTCTGACATTATCTCACAATTCTGAATTTATATCTCATAATTCAGACTTGTTTCCCTTGCAATTGTTTTCCTTTGCAATCTGATTTTCAAGCAATTCTTTCAAGCAAGTATCTCACATTTTCCAAAATTTCTCACTTACACTTTCAATTCTGACATTTTATCTCAAGTTTTTAATCTTGGTTAAAGAGTATTGTTCAATGGAATTAGTTTTATTTAATTTTAAGTTACCAATTTTATTTTTTAGTTTTAGTTAACAAAAACAACACTCATAAGGACTGATTGAGATCTCTTTTCTATGTGCGTGTTTCTAACTCTGTAAGTGTTTAGTTGTGAGTTTGTGTGTATTACAGTATTAGATCAGATTGTGTCAGCTTTTCCTGGAGACGTGTTGTTTTATCTGTAAGGATGCTTTAACTCGTTGTAATCTATCATTCCTCTAATAGATCTCATTCTCCGCTGCTTTATTTCCTCCTAAGGCCAAAGTCTTGCCACATCAGTAACACTGTAATCTCAGGGGATGAACAGCATGCACTTCCCCTCAGCTGCAGGGCTTCATAACCATCTTTTGTCTTTTATGTAAGGCTCTGCATGTCTGTTGTCCCAGAAAAGAGCAGGTTTGAGTCAAGCCTCTGCATCTGTATCACCTTGATGTGCCTTTAGTTCTTCCTCCAGACATCTTCATGATATATGGGCTAAATGTCTGACAGCACACTGAAAATATAAGATGCAAAACTTGGAAAGTTCTCTATTGGTCATGTGACACTCTTACAGTCGGTCAGATTTTCTTATTCCTGTTGAAGCTCGAGATGCTCTTTGGAAGATCTCAAATCATGCTGGAGAGCATGATGATCGGGCTTTAAGTATTAAGAAAAAAGAAGGTGAAATTATAAAAATCAGTAGGGGTTTTTTTCCTTCCCCAATTGTAATTGTATTTTATAATATAAAATGTAATTTAAAAATTATAAAACTAGTTTTAAAAAAACATTACATTTATTTTAATTAGTTTTATTATATTTATTTTTTATTTTTTTTGTTGTTGTGTAATTCCGTTTAATTGTGTATATATTCTATGTTGTATGTTTTAGACAAACATATGTTTGTTTCAACACACTATTTCCCTTTTTTAATACTGTAAAGCTGCTTTGACACAATGTGACACAGTAAAAAGCGCTGTATAAATAACTAAATATGTATGAAATTTGCATACATTTTCTAATAGACAACTTTTCTAGTCCTGAGGTGGTCACAGTTATTTAATTTACTAAAGATTACGAAGACAAACTGAATAATTAACATTTTCATTTCGCATTGACTTCAAAATTGTGTCACAGCGGAAATGAGTTAGAATTAGGCCTTTATATTCGGAGGCCTGACATGTGTGTTTAAAGGATCTACAAAAATCTGTGACCCTTGCACTGATCATTGGGGTTAAGCACATTAAATTGAATGCCATTGCGCTATTCATAAGTCCCTCAGGCCAGATGTGTGCGTGTCCGTCAGCTCGTATCTCACGAGGCCTGCTCCGCTCCTGCCGCTGACCCTTCCTCATTACTGTAAGTCAAGCTCCACACACATTAGCTCAGGATGGACACGGGATCGAGGAGATCGTGGGAGGAATAATAGAGCCTTCGCATTTCTGCTTGAGAGCATCTCGCTATCTCAAACGACTCGATACGTCATGAAGATAAAGCGCTGCCATTACCGTTTTACCATTACCATTATCGTCCACTGATTAGATGCGAGATCGGATTTATTATTTTCACAAAAAAATAAAATCACTTGAACATGCAAAATGGTCATCGCTATGAATGAGACTGTTTGGCGTCCAAGGATTTCTTTTTGCACAATAGCATTCTGGTCAAACATGAGCGCTGGGCTGATAATTAACCACATTACCCACAATCCTCTGACGACTCCACAGAATAACTGTAATTAGCAGGATATCGAATATGACTCAAATCTATTGCGCTCCAGGTCAGTGCACTTTAGTTCTCTTTATATCTTCCCCACTGGATTGAAAAATCAGCAGTGAGGTCTGAAGTAACGCCGCTGTTTCTCATACAGCACTGAGATTAAATGGAGAGTCTCCTGCTTCTCTGATGTTTCTCCGGAACAAAAGACTCCAGTAATGTCACATACATCTCCTCAGTGTGCTCGCATTCATTTTATAAGCTCTGTATTCTTACTTTGTCCATTATTGACTAAGTTATGTCTGATTTGTATTATTTCTCTGAAGGAATATGTTAGGAGAAATAGCTGAGAAGTTGATTGTTGAAATACATGGAAATTACATGGGAATTTTTGTATTTATTTATATTTTATCTATCTATTTATTTGTTTGTGCATTTATTAGTAACTAAATGTGTGCCCTCATTCATTCATTCATTTCTATATTTTTGCATTTATGCATTTATTTCTGAATTTGGACATTTATTTGTTTATGCATGTGTACATTTATTTATTTGTGCATATATTATAAATATATTGTGTGTTTATTTATTTATAATTTATATTTTGTATGCATTTATGCACTTATTTATTCATTTATCTATGCATTTATTTGTGTATTTATGCATACATTCATGAATTGATATATTAATGCATTTGCATTAATTCTTCTATTAAAACTTGCGTATGATATTAGCTGTAAATCAGTTTAAATCATAATTTTACAGTGTTTTTAGGGTTTACAGCATTCTTAGGAATGCGTCATGATTTCTTGAACTTTGAAAGAGCAACAACAATTTCATCAAGGCTAATGTCCTGCAATGTTTTGGTTGGTTTTTCTTCCTCCTCTTCCCCACATTCACTGTGTCAGTCTGTGTAATGGGGAGAGGTCTTTGAGTCAGCGCGTGGGTTTGACAGCAGTGGGCTGTGGTATAGTCAGTCTAATTGCTAGTTTGGGACCATCGTGGCTTTATAGTCATCTCTTTCACTCTTTCTCTGCGCATAGATGTGCATTCCATTGCCGTTCCAGCGATGGGAAACAGAAAGCGTTATTTTTGTAGGACATGCCACATCTTCTAATTGATCTTTAGTTCTTTGAACCAGTGTGTGTTAGTGAGGGAAAAAGACTTCTGCAAGAAATGGAGCTGAAAGATTTGCAATTTGATGAGATCTTGGCACGACCTTCATAATAATAAGCTATGCTAGAAAAAAAAGTGGTAGAGTATCCTTAAATAAATGCATCTTAAAGGAAAGTGATTTTTGGAGATTTGCAGTCCTAAAAATATGTCCTCACTGGTAATATTTTTTGAATCTAGAGGCATTTTTCTGTGCTTTTTATGCTCCATATGGAGATTAGAAACCTAATATCTTCTTATGACACAATGTTATTGTATTATATTATACTGAGCAGTGTTCACTACTCCCTGTACACAGAGTAGTGCAAGTTAAACTTGCTTTATTTATGCGTTTGTTTATTTATGCATTTATTTATACATTTATTTATTAATGCACTTTACACATTTATACATTTACAGTATATATGGGTTTATGCATGCATTTATTTACACATTTATGCATATGTATACATTTATTTATGCATTTACTTACGCTTTTATTCATGCATTTATACATGCATTTATTTCTGCTTTATTTACACATTTGTTTACTCATTTATTTATCTATGCATTTATTAGAGTTCATTAAATGCATTATTTATGCATTTATTTACACATTTAAACATATTTTTTCATTTATGCATTAAATTACGTATTCATGCATTTTTTAAAGGAGTTTATTAAATACATGATTTATGCATTTATTTATTTTTGATTTACTGCTTTTATTTGCAGTGCATATTAATCATAATTTTGTGATCTCTTCCCCATCAGATGATGTAGCGTACGAGATGAAGTGGTTTCTGAGTCGTCTGAGGGGCTCAAACAGCCCGTCCCTGCTAGCCAGTATGGACCGCTGGGGTGTTGTGCACAAGGCTCCTCGCAACGACAGCAGCGACTGCAGCCTGGAGCGCCTGGGACCCAGAAAATTTGCCCTGAACGTCCACAGCACACAGGACAGCGATGCGGGTGACTATTACTGCACTGCAACACCCTGGATCCGCTCGACCGCCACCGGGGTCTGGAGCAAAGCGCCGGAGGTCTCCTCACAGAGAGTCTTCCTTAATGTGAAGTTTGCACGTGAGTAATAAAGAAGTGCACAGAATTGCTTAATGTAACCCTCAAACCAAGTCATGCAAGTTTCACAAGCTTTTATACGTTAATGGGAGGCTGCCAGCATTTGACACTCGTTCCCACGACAAAATTGCGTTCATCCGAAACTTCTCAATGCGTGTTGTAGCATGCATGTGTAATATTAAGAAATCTTGTGCATTTGCTTGGTGGAGGAATAGTCTAGCAAAATGTGTAGTTGTCATCTTTTAGGAAATCTTTTTTTAAAACCTGTATGATTTTCATTTTTCCAAAGACGATAAATAGGAGAAAAAGTGTTCAAGCAGTTCTCTTCCATACACCAGTAATGCATAGTGAATCTGTCAAGCTCCAAAAAGACCAAAAAACAACAAAAGTCATAATTTCAATCCATGTGACTTTTTCCAAGTCATAAGATAGAAGACTGAAAATTAAGTAATTTTTCACAGAAAATGTCCTATCTATCAATATACAAAATATTTATTTATTTATTATTCATTTCTTTATTTGTGAATTTATTTTATTCATTTATTCATTTATTTATGCTTTATTATATATATGTTTTATTAGTGAATTTATTATTTATGCATCTATTTATTTATTTGTGAATTTACTTAATGCATTTATTTATGCATGTATTTATGCATTTACTATATATACATTTATTTAGTAATGCAGTACTTTTTTTATTTATGCATTTACTTATTCATGCATTTACTTAATCTGTTTATTTATGCCTTTATGCGTTTACATTTTTATTTATTTATTCGGTATTTGTATAATTGTTTATATTAATTCTGTTAAAACCTTAAAAAGCAGTTTATACCATAATTTTGTAATCATTCTTTTGTGAATATACACTAACTTTTTGTGTAAGTGTGTATATTTTTGTTCCCTTTCAGTGTGGGACTCAATGAAGCTGCCTTTGCTGTACGGCGTCTGTGCTTCGGTGACTGTAGGCGTCGTTTCTCTCGTCCTGGGCCTGGTCTGTGCTCACTGCTGCTGTAAAACCACCACACCTACTCCACGCTCTCGCAACAAACTCATGGAGCTGGAGATGGATTGACAAAGACAGTACAGTTGTCCCCTGCCGAACTGGACGGCGTGGTGACAACTGATGAACGCTGGGACACGTCCCGTGATGTTATGCACCACCTGGAAGGAGAAACTACAATCTCAGAGGACAAAACTACTGAATCAGAGTCAACGACCAGGGCGAACTACTCAAAAATTGCACTAACCACATTCTTATATCAGCTGGGTGCACGTTTTGTTGGATTTATGCACGTTTCGTCATTGAAACAAGAAGAGATACCTGACAAGATCCGAGCAGGATTTGACAGATTGAAGGATTATATTACTCTACATCAAGCTCCAAAGAGATCGTCTGCTTCCAGATCAGGGTTTAAAGACACTCGTTTCTACCATGATTCTTCTGAGTGTGGTGCTACTCTCTTTTTGCAAGACACGGGAAGAGCTGAACCCATGTCACTTTGTGAAAGATGGCGTTTTATCTGCGATTCTGTGTTGTAATGTATGTACCATTCAGTTTTGTTCTCCAACCCATCCAGAGTTTACCAACCCATCTCTCTAAAAGCTAACTAGTCAACCATTATCAACTGGTTGACTGTAATGCGATGGGCGGTTACACTAGATTTGAATATATGATTTTTGAAAAAAAAATTTTTTGAATAAGTAGTATTTTTTTAAATAAATCATTCATTTCTAATGTTAAAATATATCATCTCCAGTTTCCACATTCCAATCTGTTTACGCTAGCTAGCAAACAACTAGGAATACCCCAGAACAACCTTCCAGAACTCATCCTAGGAATTGATCAGCAATTCTGTAGCAATAACTTTAAAAATGTTACAACTATCTAGCAAGATTGGGGCAGTCGTGCACCAATGGTTAGGGAGACGGACTTGAACCGAAGGGTTGAGGGTTCGGTCTTAGGTCCGTGGGTGGGGGGTGAGTGAATAACCCTCAATACCCCGACTGAAGTGAGACCATTTAGCAAGGCACCGAAACCCCAACTGCTCCCCGGGCACCGCAGCATATGGCTGCCCATTGCTCTGGGTGTGTGTTCATGGGATGTGTGTGTGTGTGTTCATACTGGTGTGTGCACAAATTCCGAGTATGGGTCAACATACTTGGCCACACGTCACTTCACTTCACATTCTAGGAAACACTTTTACCATCATAGCAACCCCCCAAAACACTATAGCAAACAAGTGCATCTTAGCAACAACTTGAAAATAACTTAAAACTTTGTAAAAACAACCCAGAACACCTTAGCATTGGAATAGAAAACACCCTAGCAAACTACCTACCAACAATTACTGTTAGCAAAACCACAAAACATCTAAACAGCTAGAAAAGGACACCACTTTGAACAGTGTAAAAACTACCTAGAACACAAAGCAATGCTAGACACCCTAGCAACTACCTACAAACAATCTACTGTAGCACAGACCAAGAGCATTAGCAACTACATAGAAATACTCTAGCAACTACCTAAAACACAAACATCAAGAGCATCCTAGCAACTGCATAGAAACGCCCTAGCAACTACCACAGTCTGCTGCAGCAAAGGAACAGCCTAGAAACCACTTTGATAGAAACACCCCCGCACTACAGCAATCTAGGAACAGGAGATCTAGCAACTGCTGAAAGCCCTAGCAAAATAACCTAACACACTTGCCTTATCGCAAAGACCACGGGGAGCACCTAACCCATTGTCTTAGAAACCGCCCTAGCAACTACTAGAAAACCCAACATCAAGAGCATCCTAGCAACTGCATAGAAATGCCAAGCAACTACCTAAACAATCTGGCTGTAGCCAAAGACCACCAAGAACATCCAAACAATTGCATAGAAATGCCCTAGCAACTACCTAAAACACAAGCAAACACCAACAGCATCCTTGCAACAGCATAGAAACGCCTTAGCAACTACCTAAAACAACCTGCTGTAGCAAACACCAACAGCATCCTAGCAACAGCATAGAAACGCCTTAGCAACTACCTAAAACAACCTACTGTAGCAAAGACCAAGAACATCCAAACAATTGCGTAAAATGACCTAGCAAAAAAAAAAAAAAAAAAACTACAACAACGATCTACTATAGCAAAGACCAAGAGGCAAGAGCATCCTAGCAACTGCATACAAATGCCCTGGCAACTACCTAAAGTACTAACAAACACCAAGAGCATCATAGAAACAGCCTAGAAACCACTTTGAATATCATAGCAACCATCTAAAACTCTGTGGCAAGTTAGCAACTGCATAGAAACACTCTAGCACCTACCTACAACAATCCACTGTAAGAAAGATCAAGAGCATCCTGCATAGAAATGCCCTAGCAACTACCTAAAACAATCTGCTGTAGCAAAGACCAAGAGCATCCTAACAATTGTATTGAAATGCCCTAGCAACTACCTAAATCATAAACACAAAAAGCATCCTAGCAACAGCTCAGAAACCACTTTAACCTTTGTGTAACAACCAACCAGATCACCTTAGCAACTGCATAGAAACACCATAGCAACTAACTGTTCATGTTCAAAAATAAAATGTGTTTTCTAAATGACTAATTTGCTGATTAAAATTCCTCATATGAGTGTCTGCATGTATAATTCAGTTTAGACAGTAGTGTCCCTTGTATGAAAATGATCGCTGCTGGAGTGAACGAGGCTTCAGGTGCAGCCTCCACCATGTTACCAGATTCAGTTATTATAAGCGTTTTTAGACTTGTATTTTTCACTTAATTTGACACTTTAGAAAGTTAAATGGGAAGTTGCAGTTTAGGGTCAACAATATGTTTCACTCATATTGTTGTTTCACCCGCGATCACATGAGTATGAATGAAAGCTATGTGTCTAGTGTGGCCGCCCCTCGAGCTGGTGAAATATCGACTCGGGTTAGTCTGAATCACACGGAGGTCAGGGTTTGCTTAGGTTGAATCTGTGCCTTGGGCCTGGTCTTGAAGCTCCGCTAACAGCTCAGCCCTCTGTTCTGCACCTGCACTGCTGCATCACGGAACAAGTAGCTGAAACTCAATGCTGTGCATTAGGGCCAAGAGACCCCCAGAACAAGCACTTTCCTCTTATGTGACGCCTCAAGGGCATCGGCCAATCTTTTTCCGCTTTGTCTGCATCTGAGGGTCTTTGTCTCCACTCCTGAAGCTATCGGCTAACAATGCTGGGGAAAAAAAGCTCCTGTGAATCTTCCATATGGAAGATAGTGGATATTCACAGTGTTTGTGCTCCGCAAACATTCTGGTGTGGATTTGTTTTCAACCTCTTTTTCTCAGTGTTAAACTGCCATTAATTCAGACCATTTAAACTTTATTGTCTAGATCTTTTCAGTCTTGAGAGTGCTTCTGTATTTGGGTTTTGTAAAGTTTATACTTTGTAAGAAAATTAAGATTGAAGTTTGAAACTGTTGTTTTGACATTGTTCACCATTGAAAATGACTGTGTTGATGTCAAACTGAATAGCAGTTGGTCTTTGTTATTTTTTTAATTTGCGTACTGAATTATGATTGGTGTAAGATTGTGTTATCGACTGGGTTGTTGAGTGAAAAATTTAGTTATGTGGTTCAACTGATTAAAGAGTGGTTACACTAGATAATAAGCATGCCAAATTATTACAGAAATATTTTAGAAGGAATATGGGCAACAGGATGTGATGTCATGGTCCAGTGCTTTTGTTTTTAAAAATAAATAAATTATACTCAATATTAATACATTTAAAATGTTATAATATCATTTGCTTCATCTTGCATATGTACATATTAAATTGTTTTTGTTTCATGCATCTCTATATTAGGTTTTTTTAAATAAGTCTCTTCTGCTCACCAAGGCTGCATTTATCAGAAAAACAGTACAATTGTGAAATATTATTACAATTTAAAACAGCTGTTTTCTATGTGAATATGTGTTAAAATGTAATTTATTCCTGTGATGGAAAGCTGTATTTTCAGCGTCATTACTCCAGTCTTCAGTGTCACATGATCTTCAGAAATCATTCTAATATGCTGATCTGCTGCTCAAGAAACATTTCTGATTATTATCAATGTTGAAAACGGCTGTGCTGCCCAATGTTTTTGTAGAAACCTTGATACTTTTGCCAGATTAGAAAATAGAAACTTAAAAAAACAGCATTTTTTAAAATAGAAATGATTTAAACTGTTGACATATCATTATGAAAACCTCTGATTTCTATATGATAGCGCCATATATTTTTATGCATGTGTCAAATACCTCCATGGCGCTCAAAGGAAATGACAGTAAATGTTTTCTGTGTTTTGTTTCTGATCTTTTTCCGCTCGCTGGGAAACTCTTCTGCTGTAATTGCTGCTGATTGGCTGTGTGGGACTGGAAAGACGTTTGTCACTTGTGACGGGCAATTTGTAGGCTGTGTGTTGCAGCATGTTCCACTTTCCTCTTCTTTTCTTTTTTTAGCTGCAGTCTGTCGCTCTTCTCGAATTCACTCTCGCTTATATGTGTTATTATATTTGCAGTTCTGCTCTTGAGGCAACCCTGAAGCTCATTCAGAAACATTTATATTCTCCTTCCAAAGCATCACAGAAACTGTACTGGTACAGCAATTGTAGTGCAATGGTACTTTTATGTGGTACTGAATGATAATCATAATCATGTGCTATGGCGTTTTTAAAAACACTGTAGTATTGTATTGCTAGGTGAGAGTGTCACCTCAAATATTTGGTCTTGGCTGTTTTCATTCGATCTTTGTAAACGTCCTGGGACGCGTGTGGTGGTTCCTGGTATAAGGTCATTAGCTCATAAACGCGGTTTCATTTTCCAGTGTGGCCTCTAGTGCCCTGTAAAGTCCTGCAGCTCTCCGGGCCGAGTGGTAAAATAAGGGCAGGAGTGTTATGAGAACATCACTCTCTGCTCCTCTGTGTAAATGTTAAAGTGCTCAGAGAGACAGAGGAATCCTTTGGTGTCTCGTCAATGTCATGGCAACAATGTAAACTGACCAGGGTGAGAAACCGTGGAGAGGAATGGAGCGAGAGCACAGATTTACATTGAACCTGTCAGTCACTGTGCCAACATATATTGTGCATGTTTATGAACATATTTGCACAACATGCACATATGTATAAAATAGATTTCATTTTAGATTTTTGGAATGAAATATCAAATGATAAAAAAAATCTGTGTGTGTGTGTTGTGCATAATGTGAAATAGTGTGAAATATGACCTGGGGATGGATTCACAGAACAGCAAGAATGTTCTTTTTCTTTCCATTGTTCATAAAAAAATGAAACACAAACGAATATATTTTAAAGAATGTTGGAAACCAAACATGCACACTGTGGAAGTCAATAGCTACCGTCATATGTTTGGTTATTAACATTATTCAAAATATTTAAAAAAAACTTTAGGGTGAGTAAATGATGACAGAATTTTCATTTTTGGATGAACTATCCCTTCTTAACAAAGATATTTAAAAAAAAAAAATTTTGAGAGAAAATAAAAATATTTTAAAAATCAAATAATGCTAAACTCAGTTGAAGCCAGAAGTGACAAAAATATGCAATTTTTCAGATAACACCAATGTGTGTCGTTCTTAAGTAAAAAAGTATTTTTATAATATTTTTATAAAAATATTTGAGAGATTTTATTTCTTACAATTTTTAATTTTTTTGTTGTGAATGTGGCCCCTGGACATGTTCTTAACATGGAGACTGGCACATGCACAGTTTATATCAGTGGAAAAATACCGTCAAGATCACTGACAATGTTGGATCGATGTTCCTGTGTACAAACAGGTCCAGTTCTCCTTGTAAGGCAGTCTGCTGCTCAGGGCACAAATCCATCCATCATGAACCAGCGATGCCAGCTTCTCAGACGTGGGCTGTGCTCATGTGCTCAGGATTCTCCACAGTCGGTCTGAACCATATGACACTTTCCATGCCAGACTGAAAATGCTGTTTTAACCCTTAAAGTTTATGATTTGCACAATATCTTACTGCTTATTGCATACTGCACACAGTATATACTGTTTTTACAGTATATAATATTTCAGTAATACAGCATGCTATGCTGATGCCACATGCATGTTTAATTTATCAAGTGATATTCAGTTATCAACTTTTTTCATACAATTTAGTATCAAAATGCATGTAAATATAAAAAATTGTAATGGCTTTTCACATTAAGCTTAATCCTGGTTATTGTTGTTCTAAACCTGCTTTTAACCCTAGATAAAGAAACTTTTCACACTTGTAATTTAGATGTGAGGTTAGCACTGCTCACCGTGTTCTTGCTTTTTGTTTTTATTAGTGCTGTCAAACGATTTATCATGATTAATCGCATCCAAAATAAAAGTTTTTGGTTACATAATATATATTTTTTTCTTATTCATAAATATATTTCATATATAAACATGCATGTGTTTGTATTTAAATATACATAATAAATATACACAGTACACACACATATATTATGTAAACAAAACTTATTTTGGATGCGATTAATCGCGATTAATCGTTTGACAGCACTAGTTTTTATTCAATTTATGGTGTAGTAAATCATCAAATAATCTACCCGTAATTTACAACCTATATTATTTTGGATAACAACAATACTTATTATCAATGACAAAAAATAATTCATTAATTTCAACAAATGTAATATACAGACGCATACATCCATTTTCCTTTTTATTTTCATTCCCAACGTTTGTTTCTCATTGATACGCCCCCAACTCGGAAACTCGGAGTTTAAAGAAAATTTCGAGTTTCCCACTCGTAATAGTCCTTTCTATTCTTTTTCTATTCTATCTACTTGTTTTCTTTTTATTTATTATAAAAAATGACCCTCTAATACTAGCATCCCCTATTCTTTTACTAGGCCTATTCTTTTGACTGGTTTTCTTTTTATTTATTAAAAAAAATAAATTGACCCTCTAACACCAGCGTTTTCTATTCTTTTTCTATTCTATCTACTTGTTTTCATTTACAGCACTTACATATTATTGCTCTTTTGTTAGTTTTGATTGCTTCTACTGTCCTCATTTGTAAGTCGCTTTGGATAAAAGCATCTACTAAATGATTGTAAATGTAACTGATCCTTGACCAATCATAACGCTAAATCCGCAATCTTGTCTGACAAACAAAACAGACAGAAGAGTAGAGTAACTTCGGTGGACGTGAACTTGAAAAATGGTGTGTATTGACGTCTTTCTGCGGTTATAAAATGCCTTCTGATGTTCAGTCACGTTTATTTCATGTTATAACTAAAGAAGAGGAAGAGATGATCGGTTCACGTGCCGCTTGAACAGCAATCTGTCACAACACATTTTTTTATTTGTCACGGCGTTTATGTGCATTCAACTCATAATTACGATATTTTTGATATGACTTGAATGCACCATTAGAATGTTATGGGCCAGTCCAGACTATGACAGACAGCCAATCGCATGCTTTGGACATTTACGGAAGCACCACGCATTGTATAAACAGTCGCTTCAGCTTTTTACCTTTATAGCTCACCAGAAACTCCATTCAGGAAAAACTCTATAGTACAGTCTGCAGTATGTAATATGAGGATGCGCAATGCTAGATCCATTATGTAAACAGGTCAATAACAAGGACACCGCAAACATGCTAATAAGAGCTGTTAACTCTTTTCACAGACTGTAATGAAGCATCTCCATAGTTATTAACATCGCAAATCTGGCAAAGTTGGCTAAATGCATAAAAAAGTAGGCTAAATGCATAAAACTATACTGTTATATTACCTTGCCATTAAATTACATACACTGCTGCACAACTGTTTTAAATACTACGGCTGAGGGAATGTTGGCAGTTTGGACATCTTTCTAGCAATATACTCAATCTCTCAGTTTTTTCCCCCCTCTTTTGTAAAGAAACGTTATTGTAGATTTGTTTCTCTTGCTATTGGAGCAAATGGGAATGTGAAAATTATATTTGTTGTAGTTTCCACTAATAAAAATGTACTCAACTATGATAACTTTCACTTCTGATAACCCCGGAAATGTAAAAGGGTCCATGTACAGTGCAAAACACCAGCTTATGTATGATTAACTGTTAACCCTGGGTAAAGAATGAGCAAGATAACCCAGGATTCGGTTTACCCTGGGTTTCTTCTTCTTCATTGTTATTTAAATTGTGAAAAGACCTTCCGATCAAATAGGCTAATGAGTCAAGAAGATGGATGAATTTTGAACTGCATATAAGCATACTGTACCAATCTTATGAGATTAATTTTGGATTAAAATCCAGTATGTTCAAATATTGCAGGTGACGTCAATTCCAGTTCATTCGTCTTTGGAAATGCAATGCATTGCATTGTGGGCTGCAGTATTTCACACAGAGGGCTGTGGTTACTGCATATTTCTGCAAATGCATTGTGCTGCACACAATATGCATACAGTGAAGTAGTAGCATATAAGCTTTCAGTCTAAAATAAGACATTGCACAGCCTAAACCTCCTTCAAATTAAATATAATAAGCTACTGACACTTTCATAACAGATGAGCAAAATATCGTACAGATTGTGTAGTCGAGATGAGTGAGTTTTGGGATCCATTCAAGACAGCAGAAGGATCCTCTGCAGAGACCTTCATGCACGTCCACAAAACCACTCTAAACATCCTTCCTGACAATATACAACACTCAGCGCACTGTAAACTGTTTCCAAACAGACAGGGCACCCCACACATAAAATCAAGCCATAAACTATTTTCTAAAGGCCAGCCGAGATGTCAACATTTGAGTTACAACCAATGGGATTTTTAGACTAGGTTTCTACAGCATTTTCAAGCTTCTTGTAAAGCTATGCTGAAGTATCTGTTGAAACATGTCTCCTTATGTTTTAATACAAATCATTTTCACGACCCATCTCAGAATAGAGAAACACTTGTGCAGCATTTGATGACACTAGCTTTGATATTCTAATGCATTGACATTCAGACATATTTAAGTGTGCCGTCTCGGGCCAGTGTAAATGTCTTTTACTCTGTAGCTTCAAATAATGTCAGCAATACTTTTCTAAGCTCTTCATTTAAGGATTAAAGTAACTGATGGTTAAAAAGTCCAACTTTAAACATCAAAGGCATCAACTCTGCATTTATTTGTGGACTACACTGACAGTCACACATACTTTAAATAAAATTGACCTTTACTGCATTTTGCTGAATCATTTAATCGGAAAGAAAAATAACAAGATCTCTTTAATATCTGTTGTTTCTCATAGACTGCAATAAAAATTAAATGCAAACTGATGTAAGACCCCAGTAATCTCACATGCTTCTCAACAAGGTCTCAAACTGTGCTCAGAATTGTCAATATAAAATTCTGTAATCAAAAGACATCAGTATGAACTCAAATATTTCTCATCAAATGATCTCAGCGGCTATGCATATTCATTGTATTGCTCTATACTCTTTACTGTATGACAGCTAGTGACTCATTTAGGTCTATTTTTATTAATTTTAGGAGAAATGTTTGAGACAAAAACATAACTGAGACCGTTAGTTATTAATAACTAAAACTATTTAAAAAAAAATATTTGGTAATATTGAAATAAAGCTAAAAAATAAAACCAAAGTCGTCACATTAATAAATACTTTAATCATATATAAATAATTCATAAATAACACTGCCGATAAATGACCTGAGCCTTGAAAAAGCAATATCTGAGCAATAAAATCTGAGATGATTTCACACACTGGCATCATGTATGCAATGCATATACGTTTTTCTCTTCCATTCTGCTTTGAAAGCATTTCTTATGTATTTTTGTTTCCCAAAATAGTCTGATGAGCTCCATCTGTGTCCAGCATGTCCTCCTCTCGTCATATAATATGAGCATTGCCGTCGGATCGTTAGAGTTCATGATGTGTCTCCTGGAGGCGGCTCTTATCAGCACGTTTAGCGTAGAAACTCTTGTGTCATCGCAAAGCAGAGACTGTGTGCTTTCATCGTCACTTGTGTGACTAAAATAGCATGTCCTCATTATTGTAACGTGTGAAGTTTTGCAGTCTGCACCACATGAAGCGAATGCTGGCCTCTGTAACGGCTCACCGGTGCAGTGTGGCTCTGAGGAGGAAGCGCTCTTTTATGCGACCGTGTTCACATGTTCAGCCTGTCGAGCTCTAGTGGCTGTCATTGACCTACAAAGAATCAAAGTCATTGTGTTTCCAGCGCTTGCAGCTGAGTGAATCCATTTCATCAACCAGCTAGTAAAGAAAATGTGAGTGCTGCCAAAAAAGCTGGTTGTCAGGGGGTCGCTATGCAGTTGCTACAGCATTCTGTGTGTTTACCTTGGTGTTGTTATGCGGTATGTCCAGAGTAGTTTATAATCGTCCACAGGTGTAGGGAATCTAATCACAAAACAAAACAAATACAAAAACACTTCCGACCCCTAGAGAGCGGACAAATCATTAGAGAATAGACAAATCATCCAAAAAAGAAAAGAAACCAAATTAAACTACACACGTAACACTAGGGCAGTCTGTATGGTTACCAGGGTGTTGTCATGCAGTATGTTCTGAGCAGTTTATAATTGTTGCTATGCAGTTGCTAGGGCATTCTGTGTGCTTGCCAGTATGATTCTGGATTGGTTCTATAATGTTTCAAATGGTTGCCAGGGGGTTGCCATGCAACTGCTAAGGAATTCTGTACTGTATGGTTACCAGGGTGTTGTAATGCAGTATGTTCTGAGTAGTTTATAATCATTGCTGTGCAGTTGCTAGGACATTATTTGTGGTTGTCAGTACGTTTCTGGATTGGTTTTAGAATGTTTCATATGGATGCCAGGGGGTTGCTATGCAGTTGCTAGGGCATTCTGTGCGGTTGCCTGTGTGTTTCTGGATAGGTACTAGTATGTTCTAGATGGTTGCCAGGGAGTTGCTATGCAGTTGATAGGGCATTCTCTGTGTGGTTGTCGATATGTTTTTGGATAGAATATTCCAGATGGTTGCCAGGGGGTTGTTAGGGTGTTCTGTATTGTTGACAATGCATTTCTGGGTAGTTGCTAAAGTGCTTGAATGGTTGCCAGGGTGTTGCTATGAGGTTCCTATGATGTGCTGAGTGATTTATAGTGTGTTGCTATGCAGTTGCTACAGGATCCGGTGTGGTTGCCTATATGTTGCTGGCTAGGTGCTAAAATGTTCTGGATGGTTGTCAGACTGTTGCTATGTGGTTGCTAGGTGTTCTGTTTGTGTGGTAATGTGTTGCTGGTAGTTTCTAAAGTGCCTGGGTGGTTGCTAGGGTGTTGCTATGTGGTTACTAGGGTGTTTGGTAACTAATGCATTGCTGAAGTGTTCTCGGTGGTTGCCGGTGTGTTACATGTTTGTTAGAGCATTCTGTATATTTACTAATGCATTGGCTAGGGCTGCTGTGTGGTTTTTATAACATTGCTGGGTGTGATTGCCAAAATGTTTCTTGGGTTTTTTAGAGTGCTTGCCAGGCTGTGATGCGGTTGCTAATCTGTTTCTGGGTGGTTGCTATTGTGTTCCGGCTGGTTTCCAGGGTGTTGTTATGTGGCTATTAAATGTTATAAATTTTTGAGACCTACATATTTACATTTATATTTATGCATTTAGCAGACTCACAATAGAGGAACATAAGCAATTTGTCCTATAGACTATATGCATAGTATAATGCCAGGTTTATTAGACAGCTAGTCTAGGAAACAAGAGGTAAAATGAAAATGGGGGAAAAGGGATTTTGTGTGTGTGTGTGTTTGCAGTTGGGAGGTTAACTTTCTAAACACCACTAATAACATTTCATTAAGTTGTTGGGGGGCACACTAGCAAGAAAGTGTGCATAGACTGAGGAGGAATCTTCTGTCGTCCTCTACTACACAGTCACTTATGTTCTCAGCTCAGACACAGAATCAGTTCAAGCCAGTGTTGAGACAACCCAAGGGTTCGAGTAACCTATTTTTCTCTTCATTCTATTTGTGTTCAATGGCTGCTGGGGCCTGAAGCTGCGGTCAAAGGCGGATCTGAATTGTCACTACATTAACAACAGTAGCAAAACTATTCTGGCACTAGATAAAGAACATCTCCAAATAGTATTTCATGGTTTTGTGTTTTATGTTGTGTCTACATTATTATTATTTTATTTTTTTTAATCTATATGGGTTTTTTTCTTCTTCTTTGAAACACAAATGCAAATAGGTTCGACTGAATGCATATCCGAGCTGGTCTTTGAAATGAAAGTGAATGGTGATTAAAGAACGTATTCCTTCCATTTACTGATCATTTTGCAAATGGAAGGTCAAGCCAAGTGCATTGCATTGTGTGCATTTAAGGAGAAATGTTGCATACTGGACACAGAATACAGTTCTAAATGGCCAAAATAGTATAAGTGACATGTTATTATGCTATTGCAAATATAGCCAGAGGGTTTTCACACATCGTCTGACAGCTGCTTTGGTGTTCACTCCAGTGTTTGAACCATCAGCTGCTTTGCTGTCAGCTTTGAGCACTTCTGCCTCCTAGTGCATACTGAAAGAGCGCTGTCAATCACAAAACTGCGATCTAGAGAGGAAGGAGGCGGGGTACTGTATTCAAAAGGTGTCATGCTAGAAATTTCTACCATTAAAACATTTACTGAATACCAGCATGGTACACTCTAAAAAATGCTGGGTTGTTTCAACCCAGCTTTGGGTCAAATATGGACTAACCCAACCGTTGGGTTAAATTTTTACATTCAATTTTTAACCCAAAAGTTGGGTTAGTCCATATTTGACCGAACGTTGGGCTGAAACAACCCAGCATTTTTAGAGTGTACATGTCGACAGATAAAGTGGGGGGAAAAAATAATTTGATATGGCACCATGCATGTCCTCTACACTTTTGGGTAATTTTTGTTAACATACAGAGCTAGACTGCATTGTTTCATATTTTATAATTGTATAATAGGCTAGTTTAGATTATGATAGACTACACATCAGAGCACTAAAAAGACTGTGATGATGAGTTCACTTTAGTGTTGTATTGTAGTCTTGTGGGCGCTTATTGTTCAGCCTTGACCTACATAGTCACACCTGGCCTCTGTATACATACAACAAGATCTTTATCTAGTCATGTACTAAGTATCACTCTATCACAAAGCTTCTGGATTTGTGCTCTTTCGTTGTCTTCTTGGAAACTTGTGAATTGAAAGTCGATGTCGCCATCATCTGACGATTATTTGTAGTCGCAGTTATAGGCTAATCCAGTGTGCTTTTTGAAAAGTTTAAGCTTGTGCTATGCTCCTGTTCAGGTGGTGTGATCACACGTGGGTTAGTTTATCTCTACTGGTTATCTGGTTTATGCTTAGCACAGATGCTGATATAATAATGAGTGGAAATGAAGAGATCAAAACGGTTGCATGTTGCTGTTGACTTTGAGTCTGAAGTCAGTCATTTAAAATAGGCTATTTACTAAAAAATTTGTATCAGTTTTTTTTTTATAGTGGACTCCTGCGGTACCACCCAATAGTGTATAAATTCATATTGGATATTGTTCAAACAGCATACAACACTTCTTATCTAGGCCAGTGGTTCCCAACCCTGGTGCTGGAGGCACCCCAACATTGCACATTCTGCAGGTCTCCTTTCTCTGACACCAATTTCAGGTCTTGGAGTCTCTCTACTAATGAGCTGATGACCTGAATCAGGTGTGTTTGATTAAGGAGACACGCAAAGCGTGCAGTGTTGGGGTGCCTCCAGGACCAGGGTTGGGAACCACTGATCTAGGCTATATGAGTTTGTCTATTTAGTTCTCAGCAACCACTTATATTTCCAGCGTTATCGTTGACATGATTGCAAAGATATTATTTAAACTGAGCTGGATGTTGACATCACTGAATTCAATGATGAACTGTCTTTAACTGAAAAATTAGTGTTTACTATTGTCATTTTGCATTATTGACACTATTTTCCTAATTAATGCTGTTCAGTTGCTTTGACACAATCTGTATTGTTAAAAGCGCTATATAAATAAAGGTGACTTGACTTATAATTTGCCCCTGCATTGCTTAGGCGCAATAACATAGGCTAATATTGCGTAATTAAGCAATGCAGTAAGCTATATTAATTAGAAAAATAAATATTCTATGGTACCTTTTTCAAACAAAGTGCATAAAATTCAGTAGCCTAATCCTAATTTCTGACAAAACGCCAGGCAGTTTTGTTTAAACAAGCATTTAAGCATTCATAATAAATGCATATGATTTGCATCGCAATTTGCAATGATATGCCATGATACAAGCATGTTTTGGGACATTTACCATTCGTAGTTAGGTACCTTGGGAGCGCGCTACGTCCATCTGATAGCATCACTGCACCATGGTAAAAGCCGCGGGTGGGCGGAGCGGATAAGGGGGGGAGTTTGGAGGCGTCAACGGTCTCTTCATACACCGGTTCAAGTGGTGAAGTTGCATCCCTGCTTATTAAAGACTTCGGTAAGTATGGCTGACTTTTTACGGTTTAGAAATCACCGAGATCTCTGTAAGACTGTTCATGACCTGTGACGTGAGCTGATGTCTGAAAGTTTAGCTAATCTAGATTTACATGTGATTGGGTGATTTTATTAGGCTATTATTATTATTGTGCAGGGTGCTTATTACTTTCTTATCAAGTAGGCTATAACTGGTTTAACGTTCATTTGTGCTTTTGCATAACGATGGTACCAAATGAAGATGACTGTGGGGAAGATAACAACTAAATTTGATATTAACTTTTTTAAACATGTGTAAACACATGCAGTATGTGTAAGGTAATTGTTTAGATCAGGGGTGCCCAACCCTGCTCCTGGCGATCGACTGTCCTGCAAAGTTCAGCTCCAACCCTAATCAAACACACCTGAAGCAACTAATTAGGGTCTTCAGGATCACTTAAAAATTAAAGGCAGGTGTCTTTGATTAGAGTTTTAGCTAAACTTTGCAGGACAGTCGATCGCCAGGAGCAGGGTTGGGCACCCCTGGTTTAGATGGTATAATTGCCACCATTTTATTTTTCACATAATTATTGCTGTTGTTATTTGTTTGATTATTTATTTACTTAGCAGTTAAACTAAATGACAAAAAAATTATAAGAGTACTAATAAATATTCCATGTAGTCAGTCAATTAGGCCTATTAAGTTCATCAAACTGTTTGCATAATAATGCATGGTTTACATAAATGTTTTAAAGTAGTTTTATATGCAGTTAAGATAAAATACTTCCTGCTGTGGTGGTCCCAATGAGTATTTGGACTCTGAAATCACACTTAAAATATCTGTATTTGTGTGTCTCAAATGTGGCAGGATCAATCTTTTCTCTTCACTCACATCACTTTTCTTCATTTTTGCTCAATGTCTTTAGTGGATGTTTGAAGCCAGGTCTCCAAGTTCTAACAGAGAAAACCGGTGTAATTAATCACATTAACGATCAACATGGTCCACTAGCCACAAACAAATATTGTTAGGTTATCTTACTTAAATTGAAAATTATTGCTTAATTTTAAACACTGTCTTTGTTAATTTGTACTAAATTTTTTACTTTATCAAAAATATTTTAGCAGTCATTAAAATCTGCTCACAGAGTCTGAAAAATAAAGTACAGTGATGAATGAAAAGGACCGTGTTTCATAAATTGTAACACTGTCTGCAGACATAAATAGAAGTTGTACTCTTTTTTTTTTTTTTTTTCCTGGCCTGTACCATGTTTGCCAACATCTAAATGGGGTTAGTGTTTTTTCAAGTCTATTAATTTTCTCTCTTTCAGAATACATTGCTATATGTGGCCCACTGAGTTGTATATCTCGTTCCACCAACAATTAAAAAATGGCAACAACAATGGAAGCAGCAGATATCGTTGTTGTTGCCATGTACTTCGTTCTTGTCCTGGCCGTTGGCTTTTTTGCGATGTGGAAGGCGAATCGAGGTACCGTGAGCGGATACTTCCTTGCTGGTCGTTCCATGAACTGGATGATGGTCGGTGCATCGCTGTTTGTGAGTAACATTGGCAGCGAGCACTTCATCGGCCTCGCTGGCTCAGGTGCAGCAAGCGGGTTTGCCGTAGGTGCTTGGGAGTTCAATGCGATTCTACTGCTGCAGCTCCTGGGCTGGGTCTTCATACCCATTTACATCCACTCAGGTGTGTACACCATGCCGGAGTACCTCTCCAAAAGATTCGGCGGGAAGCGGCTAAAGTTTTTCTTTGCGTCCCTAACTCTACTCCTCTACATTTTCACCAAGCTCTCAGTGGATCTATATTCTGGAGCGCTCTTTATTCAGGAATCTCTGGGCTGGAACCTGTACGTGTCCATAATCCTGCTCATCACCATGACCGCGCTTCTCACGATAACTGGCGGTCTGGTGGCGGTTATCTACACGGACACTCTGCAGGCGTTCCTCATTATATCGGGAGCACTGTGCCTGATGGCTATCAGTTTAGTTAAGGTCGGAGGTCTCGAGGGTTTGCGCACCAAGTACATGAACGCCTCTCCCAACGTCACTGCCATTGAGCTCGAGAATAACATCACCTACTCCAATTCCTGCCATGTGCATCCAAAGCCTGATTCGTTTAAGATCTTAAGAGGTCCTTTGGACAAAGACCTGCCGTGGCCTGCTTTTCTTCTGGGCCAGACTCCAGCTTCGATCTGGTACTGGTGCGCTGATCAGGTCATAGTCCAGAGAGTCCTGGCAGCTCGAAATATTGCCCACGCAAAAGGGTCAACCCTGATGGCGGGCGTCCTGAAAGTCCTACCAATGTTTATCATTGTGATTCCAAGGATGATCTCCCGTGTGCTCTTTGCTGATGAACTTGCTTGCATCGGTCCAGAGCACTGCATGCAAGTCTGCAACAGCAAAGCCGGTTGCACTAACACCGCCTATCCTCGCCTCGTCATGAACGTCATGCCTGTAGGTCTACGAGGCTTGATGATGGCGGTGATGCTCGCCGCTCTCATGAGCGACTTGGACTCAATCTTTAACAGCGCCAGTACTATCTTCACCCTTGATATCTATAAGATGGTACGCCACCAGGCTTCCTCCAAAGAGCTCATGGTGGTGGGACGCATGTTTGTGGTCCTCATAGTGGCCATTAGCATAGCCTGGGTCCCATTCGTCGTTGAGATGCAAGGTGGTCAGATGTTCCTCTACATTCAGGAGGTGTCGGATTACCTTACGCCACCCATTGCTGCACTGTTCCTGCTTGGCGTCCTTTGGAAACGTTGCAATGAGACCGGTGCATTCTGGGGTGGAATTGTTGGCTTCTTGCTAGGAGCCGTAAGACTCATTCTTGCCTTTGTTTATAGAGAGCCGGACTGTGACACAACCGATGACCGCCCTGCTTTCATCAAGGATGTTCATTTCATGTATGTGGCGGCTGTGTTGTTTTGGGTTTCGGGGCTCGTGACGGTAGTGGTCAGTCTTTGCACGGATCCACCGAGCAAGGAACAGATTGCTACAACTACTTTGTGGGGACTGCGCAACAGGAATCAAACCGAGAACAGCAAACTTCCTCAGCTTTCTGTAGAAACAAAAAAAGAGAAGACAATGAATGAAGTGGAAATCAAACCATCATCTCAGGTTATTCAAACAGGGCCTGAAATACTTCCAAATGGCCACTTGGAGTCTCAAGATACCCACAAACAACAGGGCATTGATCATGTAGGTGGACATAAGGGACGGAGTGTGAAATGTTTGGAGTGGTTTTGTGGGTATAATAAAAATTTAGAGGAACCAGATTCACCTTTTGGAGATGAAGACAGGAATGTTACTGAAATGCTCAAAGAACCTCCAAAAACCAAAATTATCCTCAATCTCGGTCTCTTGTTAGTGTGCGCACTTGGAATGTTCTTGTTTGTATACTTTTCTTTGTAATTTTAACTATCGATCTATTTGAGTTTACATTGCAAAAATGTTATATTGATATTCTTATAGATTATTTTAAACCTATATAAACCTATATATCTAAAGTGCAATTCTGGTTGTAATTTATATTTCTCAAGAGTGTTTTGCACTGAAGTATTGCATAATGTACAACTCACATTGTAATGCCAAGTATTACTGCGCTACCAATACTGTGCAATAACATTTCAGATGTTCACATTGTGTATAATTAATACTCTGACATAACAATCAAATAATTGATGTAATTGCATGTGAAAATCCAAAATCTAAAAGTAAGAAACATCTTCATAAGTCAAAATGTGTCAATTCTAATTAAAAAATTTTTTAAAGAATTGCCTTTTTCGTTCTTTTTTTTCTTCACACGTCACCTCCACATTTAGTGTTGATTATATCAAAACCACACGAATCATTAATGTTGATTACCACAACCATAAATAAATCATAAATACATTTCCACTTCTACTTTTTTCTTACTGTCAAGTCCCTGCTTTTCTTGAAAAATCTTGGTTATGTTGGACCATTTAACAGAACAATAGAAGTGAAAGGGGGCGAAAAGTTTAGCCACCAGTATCTGTGCATGCTAACATTTAAAAAAAAGAAAGCTTGTCAACCCTTTTTAGGTAAATGATTTAAACAGGTTTACAGAAGAATTTTCATGTTTCTGCCTAAATTTTCCAAAAAAGTTGGCCATATTAACTTCCATTATAAGTGGCTTAGTGTAACTTTGGTTTCAATTTTGTTTTCACTGAAAAATTTAAATGAGAACAAGGGATGAGTCTCTTTTTTCCCACAATTTTCACAAATGCGGTTGATAGAAAGAACCTAGAAAAGGTTTTGCTTATTTGCTTATATTTTTTTGTCTTTGTGCATTTGTAACTCCATTAGAGTAATGTAGGTTAAATTTAACAGTCTGTGAACTGACAGTGTGTGTGTGTGTGTGTGTGTGTGTGTGTGTGTGTGTAAGTCTATCTCACCACTGAAAACATCTCTACCCACTGCTGACCCCATTTAAAAATCCATAGAACTTTTTTGGGTTTGTTTGTTAATGCGTGTTTGTCATTCTTTAAGGTCACTGGAATTATGTGGGCTAATTAAAAACTCTTGTCCAAATAATAAAGCATTCAAATATTTAACTCTTCAACCTGAAACTGTACTTTCCCAGTCCATGTTAGCATAGCGACTGAAATAAAATAATTTCGGTGTCTCTCTCTTGTGCTTTTGTATTTACTTGGCTTGCATTCTTTAGTTTTTAGAAGTAAGGTGGTGGGTATTTCTGTATTCAGGTCTTTGTGGTTTTCTTTCTTTGGAACCTCTCCTTTGTAGATTTGTGGGTTGTATGTGGTCAATTGCACCGAAGGATGAAAACCACTGGAAACAGCAGCAGATATAACTGCAGGTTTTCACACATGCATGACCAGAGACGGTGAGGGATCTTGGAAATTCGTATCATTTCCTTACAGGTTTGAAATGCCATTTCTCGTCTGCGCTATTTTTTTTTAATTACTTCCCGTATGTGGCCTTACAGTACATGACATTTTCATGCCAACAGAGTTTGGTATCAAATGCCACACAGTTCTCTTGCTCTATATTTATACAGGTTTGTTGATTTTACAACAGGTTTCCCTTGTCCGCAGAGCTAGGTTTATTAAGTTCACTTGTGTGACAGTCTGCTAGTCAAGTTGACTTGGGTTAGTACTTTGGCTGAGAAGTCAGTTGTGGTTTGGCTGTATCAAGGCCAGTCTGCGTGAATGTGTGTGTGTGTTTACAGGCAACTCTGAATTCCCAGAAGTAAGAAGGATGTACTTCTTTATTTAATATTTAAATCAGAATAGTGTGAGTACTGCGAACTTGCGTGTAGAAACTACTCTGTTAATTAGCCATCACAAAAATGCATTCCATATATCTCATTGTTAACACAACTACTCTTAAAAAACTTTTTACAAAGGCTGTGTGGTACTTTAAGGCATCTTCTTGATTAGGTGGGGATGTGATATTGTTGTGAGAAAACATCAGAACAATGATAAAGAGTAATTGTTATTTGTTGACTATCATTGGAGATGAGGACTTTATGGGAAAAGCTCCAAAAAAAAAATCCTAGCACTATATTTTAAGTTCTTCCAGGTGTCAAATGTCTCCAGATTTTAGTTTTGGAATTATACAGTAGGTGACATTTGATATGAAGGAGAGAACAAATGGGGTCTCAAGTGCAGTATTGTGTTTTATTTACTGATGTACACAGTAAACCTGTTAGGCCTGTTCTAGTTATCATACATGTTTGCATAGTTTGCCATTTTACTGTGAAAACTGCCATACTGCCATACACATGTCTGATTTTAAAATTTTGGGTATTTTATATGTGTTGCTTAGTATCATTTCAAAACACAGTCCACTCTCTGATAATTAACGCCGCAATTTTGTGACTTGAAATTTAGTTTTAAGCAGTTGTGTTCTTGTTGATCAAATACCTGTTACTGTACATTGTTAGTTCAAATTAAATTTTAAACTTTTTGTTTGTTTGTTTTTCAGTATATAATTATTCATGTTTTGTTGAGCTCATGTTGACATGTTATAGAGCGTGGAATATTTGTACTTTTACAGTAACAATTGGTCACAGTCATTTGAAATTAACTAGTGAACATTAAAGTTACAGCAACATATACGCATATAAACACACATTCAAGCATTTAGTGTTGGTAAGTTTTTTATTTTTTATTTTAATGGAATGCTCTTCTGCTCACCAAGGCTGCATTTATTTGATCAGAAATACAGTAAAATTGTAAAATATTAAGATAACTGTTTTCTATGTGAATATATAGAAAAATGTAATTGATTTCTGTGATCAAAGCTGAATTTCCAGCATCATTACTCTATTCTTCAATGTCACATGATCCTTCAGACTGGTTTCAGTCCATCGCGTGCCACCTGAGAACATCCTTATACTTTACCGGTGACATAACATGCGCATGTGAAAGCAGGAAATAAAACAATAAATGCCAGGGAAATGCAAAAAAGAATACTACTGAATTGTGTGATGTTATGAAACACCTTTTGCGATCTTGTTTCCATGTAGCAGTAAATATACAGGGGATTTTTTTAACATGCAGTACAGTTTGGGGAACCAAAACCTTCAGTGTTGATAAATGGCAGTTATTGGTGATTATCAGTCCATATTGATCATCATATCCTAATGATTCTGATTGTTCATTTGCAGCAAATAAGATCTTTTTAATATTTCAGTTGTTTCAATGACATTGATTATAGAGCAAATGGAGTCTTCTTGATAAAAAGATCTCAATAATTTTACTTGTCTCCTCTTGAGTTTCAGATCTTAAAAAGTGTCTCTTTTATTTTTCTTTAAATTTGTCCAAGATAGCAAAATCTGCAATCATAAGTCTGAATATCTGCATGAATTGTATTGCTCTTACTTGACAACTGTTAACTAATTGTCATTTTAATTTACTTCTCTAAACGCATTTTAGTAGAAGCATCTGAAATCAAGTTGATGTTTAAATGAACCTTAATCTCAGAATGTCTTCTGAGTTATGAAAGAGAAACTCTTTCTGAGCATTGACATTTTCCCATTGGCTAGGTCTAAAGAAAGTTCTTTGAAGATAACAGGCGTTTCTATTCTTACCTTATTCAAAGTAGATGAGGGGAAAAAAAAAAAAAACAGTGCGTTGTATTGCGTTAATGAGTCAAACTGTGAAGCGTCAGAAGTCAGTGGTTTGTGAACTTTTTTGATGTTGCATAATTCTAGATATATTTGGCTTTTACAGGTTGCAAAACTTGTCTGAGACGCAACAATTAAAGTCATGATGCACAACCATGTCAACTCAAACCATCAAATGCTTGATTGTAATTTGCATTGGAGAATGTGATTTTTTTCATGTATAATTGTGTGTTTAGACCACTTTAGACTGTGCATTCAGCTGCATTTATTTTAGTTATATTGTATTATTTTCTAAATATTTAAATTAACTAATGACTGAACTATTTTGTTATGTGCTTGTTTTTTTACTATTTCTATTTAGCTTTATTTTTATTTCTGTTTTAGTTTTACTAATGTTTGACTAATTTTAGTACGTGTTATGTCAGTTTAGATTTATGTAATATTTTTCATCTAGTTTTTCATCTAATATTTATATTTTATTCTATTTCGGCTTTAGCTTTGGTTGACAGTAACAGTCAATAGGGTCCAGTGTTGCTTTGGGCCCCAATGTTTATTTAAAACATTGTGTAACTGTGCGTGCCTAGAGTCATAATAGAGTTTCAATGAAGCACACGGCTTATACAGTTAAACCGGAAACTTGGGAAATCCCGTGCCTACTGTCCTTTATTCACTATTTTTTTAATCACCTTGGAGACTGAACTAGTACTGATTTACAATAAATATGCAGAAGTTGATTCTTCTTTTTGTCCAGGTTTGACGGTTAGTGTAGGTGTTTCCTCATCGTGTGAACAACAGATGAAATCTGAGCTGATTGACCTGAGATATTTAATACAAGGTGAAGTCGTTGAGGAACTAATTTGATTTCATTACAGAAAAAAAGTGAATCGCTTCCACTAAAGTGATGACTTGCGTTATTCAAGGGTTAGTTCACCCAAAAATGTAAATTAGCCCATGATTTACTCTCAAGGCATCCTAGGTGTATATGACTTTCTTCTTTCAGATGAATCCAGTTGGAGTTATATAAAAAAATGTCCTGGCTCTTCCAAGCTTTATAATGGCAGTGGGTGCATGTTTTTTTCAACAGTCCAAAAGAAGTCCAATAAAGCGCATCCATCCATAATAAAGCTGGCCTCTTACAAAAATGCATCGATTCACTACAGGAGGCCTTTATTCACCCCCGGAGCCGTGTGAGGCACGCTTTATTATGGATAGATGCGCTTTATTGGACTTCTTTTGGACTGTTGAATGAAAACACTCGCCCACTGCCGTGTGCTGTTTTCTCTGTTGTTATGTTTGCTTGTAAAGCGCTTTGAGAAAGCAACTTTTAAAGGCGCTATATAAAATAAATGTAGTATTATTATTATTATTAAACACACCTAGGATTCCTTGAGGGTGAGTAATCATGGGCTAATTTTCATTTTTGGGTTAACTAACCCTTTCAGAGTTCATTACAAACTAAAACACTAGTATAGTATAATGCGTGAATGCGGCAAAAACCTCTTACAGTAATAAACACACCCTTATTTGCTTCTCAATAGGTTTTGACAGAGATTCCCGTTTCCTCTTTCTTTACTGTGAAACAATGCATCTAAATTAATAAGCAGGAACCTGGTGCTGTTTTTCCAGACATGCCTTTTTCAGACGAATCTGATAAACCAGTTACTCTATTCAGAGCTACATACTGGCAAGTTTATGTAAGACATCAATTGAGCAACTAAAGGCATTGACGTTCTGACTGAAATAGCTCTATCGAGACAATTGTGCAATGCAGATATCATTCCAACTACTTTAGTTTCAATGTTTTTATCTGTTTTGAATGTACAGTACATAGCAAAAGTAAATGGAAATGTCATTTTAGTCACTTTTATTGCTGTTAATCTTGTATGACAAAGAAACATAACACCATCATCAAGTCAAGGCTGCCACAAACACAGAGAACAGCAATGCAATAACATAATTACATGGAACATGCCTTTGCATATTTGTTTACATCAGGGCCATATATTTTTGACTGTAGTGGTGCCTTGTTTGCACTCTGGAGCCAAAGAGGGTTGTTTGTTCTGAAATGGCACATTTGTGAACCTATACCATAAAAAAAAATACCCATAAAAAGCAGGTTCATCGTCAGCACAGGTATATTAAGAATAGATCATGTTCCATGAAGATATTTTGTACATTTTCTACTGTAAATAAATCATTCATTTTATTAGTAATATGCATTGCTAAGAACTTCATTTGGACAATTTTAAAGGAGATTTTCTCAATATATTGACAATATGAAACATTTTCAATAATATACAGTGTATAAAGCCACATTGAGGTAATATTATAACAGTTAAACAGGTTTTAGGCAAGGCCTAGTGCGTTAATAATGGAAAAAGCATTGCAACATATGTATTTGCATCTTTTTGCTTTTATAAAATGGCAACAATAAGTAATATGATAAAGCTATATAATATTATTAAAGTAACATGGAAGAAGATTTATTTTTTACTTTTTCAAGTTTCATCTAATAATAATTTCTTTATTCATTTCAGCTTTATTTTAATGAACAAAAGGATTTTTTTTTTACAGTTTTAATGTTTTATATTAGTTAACATAACAAGTGAATAGGGTCCAATGTTGCTTCTTCACAATATTCGTTTGCATCAGCGAAAAAAAAAAAAGTATACAGGTCTGGAACAACGTGAGTAAATAATGACAGAAAGTAATTTTATGGTGGAGAACCCCTTCATCTTTGACTTTGGCTCATCGTTTACTGTACATTTCAAACACCAGCATGAGTCTCAGCTGCTTTGGTCATGCGTGATATTGGTCGTGGGTTTGTTGATCACAGCCGCTTTAACAATCCCTTTAGTTTTGCCACGAGCCGATCACATTTGAACATTTCCACGAAGGCCTGCTTAAAACAATCACCCGATAACGTATAGAGTGGCAGGTTGAAAATGATGTTGATTGCAGCGATTGGCCTCGAGATGATATAGGCGGCGTGAACCCAGCGGTCCAGCATGCAGTCGGTTTCCAGAGTGAGTCTCGTGTAGATCCTCCAAGCCCGTAGCACGTGAAAAGGGAAAAAGCACACAATGAAGCACGTCAGAATCAACACGATGAGCCGCCTTGCTCGAACCCGTTTGCTGCTTTCCTTATGAGGACCTTTCTTTAGCACTTTAATGATGCGCCAGTAGCAAAGACAGACCACGACTAGAGGAACCAGATATCCAAGCACGGTCAACACCCAACTATACGGCCACATGAATTGTGGGTTGTTGCTCGCAAGATCCAAGCAGTAGGTTTTGTTGTCGTGCTGCTTCATTTCAATTTGGTTAAAAATCGGACTTATTTCTGCAACCGCCACGGCCCAGCACAGGATGCACGCCAGCGTTCCCCAGCGCTTCTGCTTGATGCTGTGTGTGTGCGTCGGATGCACGACCGCCACGTAGCGAAAGATGGCCAGACAGGTGAGGAAGAGGATGCTGCCGTAGAGGTTGAAGTGGAAGATGAAGCGCGTGAAGCGACACATGATGATGCCCAGCGTCCACGAGTCATTGAGGCTGTAGTAGTAGGTCAGGAAGGGCAAGGAGATCATGAAGAGGAGGTCGGTGATGACGAGGTTCACCATGATGATAGTGCTGCTCTTCCAGGGACGAACTTTAATCACGTAGACCAGCAGAGCGGTGATGTTGCCAATCACACCTACAACGAAGATGGTGCCATATAACACGGGCAGATAGTAGCGCTTCATCAGATCGTCCACGTCGGTGCAGTTGTCAGTTGAGCTGTTGCTCCAGCCATAGTAAAGGTTGCTCATGGTTGTTCCTGCAGCAGGAATGAAGAAAAAATTGTTAGAAAGCTCACATGCAACATTTGTCTAACTGATCATTCCTGGGATTTCAGGCACGACTTGGTTCGGTTTGTTATACCTGATTTCACACAATAACCTCATAAAGGTTATTTAAACACTGCAGTCTGCATGCCATCTCTGTTTAAACAGTGAATTTCAATCTGAAACTGATTTGCAGTAATAGTTATTTCACATTTTTTATATGTGAAATATGTATTATTTTTTCATCAATAATAATATAAAATATCCATTTAATTACAATAAAACAATATAATTTAAAAATTATATTATAGAATCTAAATGTTAGCTTACATCAGGTAAAAAAAAATTTTTTTATACAGAGCAAATTCATTCTCAAATCTTGTGTTTTTAAACCCAATTTGGAATATCATTTCACATTTGGATTGAATCTTTTTTGTTGTCAACAGCTTTTTTGTCATATTTCCTGTAAAGATATCTAAACAGCATGTTTAGTGAAGGAACACAAAAAAAGATTATCGTACTTATATTCTATTCATTGGTCAACGTATTACTGAAACACAAAACATTGACCCAATATAAATATATATATATATATATATAAAAAAAAATATATATATATTTTTTTTATTTTTTATTTTTTTTAAATGGTGCTTTTGCTGTTTAAATGTGAAGGTGTATTATAACACTACATTTAGCAAACTGCAACATTCATTTTTGACATGAATAATTCAAAATATATTATCTGAAAATATCTTAACATCTTATGGAGTTTTGCTTTTAAGGAAATGTATTGTTTAAAGGGTGTTTAGATATGATGATGAAAAAAATACTGAGATCTAAAAACACAGTTCAACAGTCTGTTTTAGAAGTAAATGAATGAATACTTACAATGTGTGCAGATGCTTCAGGTTCAGCCGCTGGTTCCTCAGTGAAACGGACTGCGGTGATCTCGAGAACCGTTTAAAACCCCCGAGCTGATCCTCCCTCTTTTACGGAAGAGTTCCTGATCAATCTCTTTTGCAGATCTTATTCATTTGCATTCCTGTGTGTCACATCCGAATACCAGCAGTGAACCATCTGCTGACTGACACACAGTACACACACAGGTTGACTGACACACAGGCCTACAATCCGTGAACACATGGGAATATGGGCAGGGTTTACAGCTACTGCCTCACAGATGTGATCTCATTGTTATATGATGCTTGGCTTTGGGGAAGTGTGTCACTGGTAAATTCCTTTGCTGTCAATGCTGTATTAACATGATACACCTATATGAACACCTGTTTGAAGATGTTTTATCAGTTTTGGTAACATGAACATGTCCGGGAGGCAGCGGTGCAATTATCAGCTTTACAAAAAACACTGTGCCAAGAGAAATAAATAATGCTTAGTCTTAACTGGCATTCTATCCATCCTGAACAGAACTAACAAAAAATAAGATCTAGTTCTCATCAAGTTGTGAAAAAAAAAATTCTGAACTTTCAGAACATTCAGTGTTTTAAAAATGTTTTAAAATCATTTTTTCTTGGTTATGCGAATGATAAGGGAACATTTTAGGAATGTTTCATTTTATAATGTTGCACTTTTAAATGTTTTCGGAATGTTCTGATTCTGTTATGAATGCAAACAACCAGAAAAATTTGAATGAATATTCTCTTAATTAGTGGAAGAATATTTGTTTATACCTTTGAGAGAACCTTACAAGAACATTGTTGTTAACATTAACCAAAGTTATGAGAACCCGAAAATGATATACCAGAGGCATGTTTTTTCTTTTTTTTTGTCTTGTAGAGTTTTGAAGTATGCATCCCTTTTTCCTTTCATGTTAATTTAAAACGTGGCTGGAAACGTGGCATGCAGAATGCATGACCTGATGTACTGTATATGCACTGTAAGTCACATTGGATAAAAGCATCAGCAAAATGCATACAGTGCAAAATTACCTACACTTTTTCAGAAAATAATGAATTTAAACAACCCCATGACATTGAAACTGAGTTTGTGGTTTTTACCACACAGCTAAAAAAATTTTTTGTTAACATTTCCATTAAATTATGAAAACGTTATTTAATTTCTGAATGTTCAAATGCATTTTTCTTATTTATATGAACATTAAAAAATTGCATTGTATCATTTTGCAAACGTTATTGGAATGTTACTAAACAACTAAAGTTGTAGGCCTAACATTTCAAATGTTAGATGAACACCCAAACAAAACATTTCAGAAAAAAATCCCAAGAATATTTAAGTAACATTGTTTTCGTGCTTTAAACATTATTAAAGATCATGGTAACTTTGAACCAACATTCTGTTGTCATTACTGGAAGAACATCTGTTCATAACCTTGATACAATGTAAGCCAGAGTTCTGAGAACATTAGCTGTTAGCTGCATATCTATTAGCTTTGAGCTTGTCTATAAGCTAAACGCTCCTAAACGTGACAGAATTCATTCACTATGCTTTTAAGCAGAAATACTGATACAGATTTCTGTCCAATCAAAAGCTCTTTATGTGAATGTCCTTCTTTAAATACCACTAGCAAACATCATACTGCTTCAATATATCATGCCATTAATTGTAAGCAATATGTTCTTTATGGCAGAAATAGTATTTAATTGTTGCGGGCATGCTAATAATAATAGTATTTAGTATAGTAATTATTGCTGTAATATAATAAGTAAAAATAAAAAATATACTTTGCTATGTTTCTCCCTGTTGCAATAGCATGTCAGCGCATCAAAGGTGACTGTGATAACTGAGCAATTTCATGAGTTGAATGTGCAGGACAATCGTGAGAGAAAAGCTAGTGCTGGTCAAACTTAAGTTCACGGTATTAATATAAACATAAACACACAGCCACACATTACTCACTGTCTTCATTTTCAACATACTGTGTGAGTGTGTGTGTGTGTGTGTGTTTCAAACTAAACCAACTTATTTTTTGACACTTGCTTCTTAATTACTTTGTTATTTAATGCAGTGACATTTAGGCATTTTTAAAAATAGATTTAAGTGTCCACATACATTTAGGGGCAACTCTGTATTTAATACAAAAGGAGTCATTCAATTATTTGTCATTAAAATCATTATTACTCTTCATTTACTGAAAGGTTTGAACATGACTTGCAATTTCAAAGGTCCTTAAGTAAATAATTTAGATCACAGAGGATCAGCTAGAGAAAAGATTAGGAACCCTTGTGGTTAAGAAATCATTAAAGAGTTTAAAAGAGACTGTTTAATATCTTAGAGGAAAGTGCTCTAGTTTAACCACTAGAGGGAGAAACACTCACACTTAAATTAAGAATTTAAAAGAGATATAGAGAGATAGATAGATAGATAGATAGATAGATAGATAGATAGATAGATAGATAGATAGATAGATAGATAGATAGATAGATAGATAGATAGATAGATAGATAGATAGATAGATAGATAGATAGATAGACATTTTTATAATATATTTTAATATTTAAGTTTAATGCATGGTTAACTGAAAAGAAACTTAAACATATTTTTTTTTACCTATTTTAAATTTTTTTCATTCATTTATTTGTATTTGATTTTCATTCAGTCTAACTTGATACTGAAGTAACAAACTAAAATAAAAACACAAAACAGCTATACAAATGTTTTTAAAAAAAAAATCAGGATTGCTAAAACTTCAAATAAAATTCAAATGAAAACAGAAAATATAATAAATAAATAAAAACAGATTCAAAATATTACCAAAATCTTAATGCTACTGCAATAATACTGTTTTAATCTGATTCATTGTTTCAAACACTAGAGATACAACATGTAAAATTTAACTTATTATGCAACTTGAAACAAACAAAACAACTGACAGAAAGAAAACTGACTAGTCACATTAAAACTTAAAGGAATTATTTAAAAATTCAAGCCTTGCGTTAAAAAATTCAAATCTTCCCGTTTATTTTATGCATTAATGGATACATAAAAACCTGTGCGGTCTCACACTGAAAAATCAAGCAATCACTGTGGTGATTTGGCCAAGTGAAATCCTCCGAGCACGATAGACTGTGGTTTGACTAAAATAGGATCTGATGGCCTATTTTAGGTGACTAGAAAATGAGAGCACATTGAAAAGCAGGCCAGACTGAAGGGCAGGCCGGGTTTCTGCATCAGAAGGCGCTGGATCTATATGTGGATCCAGCCTCTGATTGTCATGATCTCAGATCAGAATCAGCTCTCAGGAGGGACCACCTGCTTTGATTATTAGATTTTCACACTTAGACAGAAGGTGGGGACACCATAAGTGACGAAGCTTGCAGTAAACAGCACTTATCTTGGCACGGCAGCATATCATCGTCTTGCTGTGCCATTACGCCCACAAATAGTGCGTGGCTACCTGCTGTTGAGCTGGCCTTTTAGTGCCCCGCATCGCACAAACAACCACAAAACGATCAACTGCATTGGGGGCTGCGGCCTTGTTATGCATTTAGATGCTTAGTAGCATCGACAAAGAATATGTTTGTTACAAGCTGAACGTATAAATCAGATGGTGTTTATCAGGCCAGAAACATAATCTATGCAAGTATGTGAGCACTAACGCTATAAGAGAGATTTCACACTAAAATGTGTCAGAATGCAATGCAAACATATGTGATTTGTTGCTATAGTGAGCTTAAATTGTCTGCATCTAAATACCTGAGTGATAAAACATTGGTTTTAATGAAAAACATTACGCTAATGCAAATGTTTTTAGTTTTGCAAACAAATTTCCCTTGTTTGACTACTGGTATGGTGTAGCAACAATCTGAAGAGAATCTTAACTGATAAAGATTAAAGTTAGTTAAAATAAAGCAGGTTTATATAATGAGCAAGTGAGAGAAAAAGTCAAAAATTGTCATGTTGTTAAAGAAATAAAGGAATAGTTCACCCAAAATGCAAATTTGCTGCAAATGTGTTCACCCTCAGGCCATCCAAGATGTAGATGAGTTAGTTTCTTCATTAGATTTGGAGAAATGTAGCATTGCATCACTTGCTCAGCAATGGATCCTCTGCAGTGAATGGGTGCCGTCAGAATGAGAGTCCAAACAGCTGATAAAAACATCACGATAATCCACAAGTAATCCACACCACTCCAGTCCATCAGTTAACATCTTGAGAAGACAAAAGATGCATCTTTGTAAGAAACAAACCCATCATTAAGGCGTTTTTAACTAAAACACAAGTCCATAATCCATAATAACGCTTCCTCCAGTGAAAAAGTGGTCTGGTCTGAATCAGAAGAGAAATCTGCACAGATCAAACACCGCTTACAAGCCAAAACAGTCCAAAATATGTGTGTGGATGTTGATGTGAGAGACAACAAGAGATGCACTTTTTCACTGGAGGAAGCACAATTATGGATTATGGACTCATATTTTAGCTGAAAGCAACAGTTTGGAATTAAAAACGTCTTGATGGTGGATTTGTTTCTTACAAACACAGATTTTGGGTTCTCAAGATATTAACTGATGGATTACTTGTGGATTATTGTGATGTTTTTATCAGCTCTCATTCTGACGGCACCCATTCACTGCAGAGGATCCATTGGTGAGCAAGTGATGCAATGCTACATTTCTCCAAACCTGATGAACAGACAGACACATCTACATCTTGAATGGCCTGAGAAGGGTGAGCACATTTTCAGCAAATTAGCATTTTTGTATTCCTTAAAAATTATTACAATTATGAGTTCAATATGTATTACTTATGAATGGACAGACATTGTGACAATCGCACTTGGTTTAATAGCACAGACACCTGGAACCCTATCGCCCTCTTGAGTTGAGGATTGTGTATCACCACGGTAACATAAAGTGCACTCCTTATATGACTACAATGGGACAAATGCAGGGGCCAAGCGTTCACGTTTATGTACTTGCATGTGCTGTATGTAGGAGAATGTAAGTGCACACTTATGCACGTCTCTCTGGAAATCTGTCAGTATTCATGCTGTGTGTATGTGTGTGTGCCTGATGGGGGATGTAGGTGTTGCGTGGGTTGGCTTGCCATTGGCTTTCCTCTCCATTTCAGTAAGTCTCCTCTCTCTTTTTTCATTCTCACGCCCTCGCTGTTGCCAACCACAGAAAAATCTCTTCTGCTGTTGTTCTAACCATCTCTACCCACCTAGAGCTGAGTATTCTGCGGCGAGTCTTCATGTCTATATTTCACTCTCGCCGTATCTCATACAGAATGCATTATGCACAAGACAGTTATACATTCGATGCAGGGTCTCACACACACACACACACACACACGTCTGCTGTGGGATTCATGGTGAATCCCTGCAGAAACAAACATCATGTGAATGTTTTCTGACGGGCTCTGGGGTTAAACAGAGTACTGTTTTTTTCTCCAGTCCACATACTTCACTCTGTTTATGTGTGCGTGTGTTTGTGTAGACAGAAATGTCAAGTAATTAATCTAAATATTAATGATATGAAACAATTACCATAGCAACAGAACAGAACTAATTAGAACAGACAGTGAATGATGGTTTAACAAAGGTTACAAATGATATTTTCTATTATTTAGATTTCAGTGTTGTTGACATGTGTATTAATGGATGTGTGTGTAGGTGGTATCGTATTTTCTATCTATCTATCTATCTATCTATCTATCTATCTATCTATCTACCTATCTATCATTCTGCTGTTCTATCTATCTATCTATCTATCTATCTATCTATCTATCTTTCTATCGATCTATCTATCTATCTATCTATCTGTTCTGTCTGTCTGTCTGTCTATCTATAATCTATCTATCATCTATCATCTATCTATCATCTATCTTCAATCTATCTATCGTTCTATCGTTCTATCTATCGATCTATCTATCTATCTGTTTATCGATCTATCTATCTATTTATCGATCTATCTATCTATCTATCGATCTATCGTTCTATCATTCTATCGTTCTATCCGTCTGTCTGACTTCCTATATTATCAAGCTACCAGTGTTTAAAACTAATACAAAACATGTCAGGTTTTTAGTAAATTAAGCTTTCTTTTAAAATGACTAGGAATTATAACTTGCTGTCATGCATGTGTTTTGTTGTAGTATATGCAGACGTGATTCTCTCCTGCAGTGGTCTGCTCCTCTCATCTGATGGTGATCACTGGGTCTGCAGTAGCTGCATTAATATTTCACACTCAAGGAGTCTTAAGACACGGTAGTGAGCTGCACTGGCCAGACATTAAACACACTCACTTTCTCATCTCAGAAATATCACTTCATCTAGTATGTGCATGCATGCACAATCAAGCACACATACACATATGTTCAGGAAAGAAACCATTTTTACACTGATTCATGTCTACAGCTCATGAATTTTGCAGTGTTTTGGAATGACCTCTGAACTAACAGGAATGTACTGATTACCTCTTAACCAGTGGGTTGTTTTCACAACTGAGTTGCACAAGTGTGTCAAGGGTGGTGTGTGTATTTGGATGTAGTTCTGTGTAAAGTGTGATTTGTTTTAAGGATTCTTGCTATATTTAAATATCCCTTGCATTTTATATATATACTGTTTATGTTTCATAATAAAGCATCATAGTAAATTAACATTTATACATTTAAACATACATAATTTATATTTTTATGAAAGATGAAATGCATTGCTATGCTTATCATATCCATCTCAGAACAGACCTGTGACCCATTTCTGGATCATGACCCGCCGACTGAGAAGCACTGGTGTTAAAGTGTTTCCCAACCTCCTCTGGGTCTAATGCTTCCCACCTCTGATGCTCAACAATTCTGTAATATTGCATCGTCTGTTAAGTCTTAATCCAGGTCAGACGGGTCATCGACGGTGACGGGAAATCCTTCCATCCATCAGCAAATGGATGTGTGTAATACTCCAGAGAGGAGACACAGAGGGGTTAAATGCACAGGTGGAGCGTCTCAGTCGATGTTATCGACTGATCTAATTGACAGTGCAGAGAATGATAGAACACTACCTGCCCTGCTGTTTGCTTCTCTTCTTTCTTTACTCCAGTTTACTAGTTTCATAGCTTTTTTCCATTCACTGTCTCTTTATGAACATAATCACAGACCTCGAAAATCAGCAACTTAGATAAATTCCCTTAATAAACTGCTTTATGGATTTGCATTTAAATGCTTTTATTTATTACATTTTTTTTTTGTATTATTTCCCAGTTTCGAGTTTTATTTAGGGGCTGACAATGATGATGATGCCTTCAAAGTAAAATGTTCTCAAAGTCTGGAATCACTATTTTTATTGCTCATATTAAGGGTAGAAACAGGCTACTTTATGTAAAAGTGCAAATGTAGGCACTTACAGACCAACTATACTTACGTTCGCACTTGCGTTGATCTAGCGGCAAAAAATCATACTAAAGGAGGCAATAGAGTTACATCAAGCCGTATCTGACATTAAATTGGATAAAAGACCATACAAGAAGATATGTATGCATAATTCCCATTTTCAGAACATTCTGGCAAGGTTCTCCCAAAGTTATGAGCAAACATTCTTCCAGTAATGTTACAGTTTTTCTTAATAGCTGTGGCACAATTTTTGTGGCACAGTCGTAACATTGTCTAAATTGTAAGTGCAATTGTCACAACATGTCTGCAAACGGACCCAAAATATTTCATTCATGCTTCAAAGCCTACACTGTAAAAAATAAGTGTAATTTTAACTGTAAAATTTTGTAAAAACGCTACGGAAAAAAACCGTTATAGGTTACAGTAAGTTCCCGTACATATACAGGGAAGAAAAACGGGTCAAATATTCTAACAAGACGTTTTCATGTAATTTCAGTAAAATGCTGTTAAGATTTTACAGTTTTTAGAACGGTTTAAAATAACAAATCAAGTAGAATTTACAGTCAAAACTGTTAAACTGATTTACCAGAATTTCCTGCAGCACTCCACATTGAAGTATTATTAAATTAATCATGTTTTTTAAAAAAGTTTTTGTTATTAGTTATTTATATTTGGGCTTTATGTTACATCTTCTGTTGTTTAATGAAAGTGTAATGCATTATTTAAGTATCATGTGTGTTATGATGGTGTTTTGTGTTTGCATGAATGACTTTGTGCACCTTCTATATATTAGTATATATTTCTGCTTGTGGCGAAGCTACTTGTGTTGAGCTTTGATTCTTCATGTGGCTTTCTCTTTTACCAGCTGCATTATTAAGGTGGTTGTCAGTATATTAAAAGGAACAAAACAAATTTTAATAGCAGTGTGCATTGTTGAATTTACTGGTTTACATTCAAATTTTCATGTTTGTAAATTACAGTTTTATACTGTAAAATTGTGTTTACAGTAAATGTGTTTACAGTTTTCTGTATTTTTTACAAAAATTTTTTGGCAACCACAGCTGCCAAAATTATTTAGTAAAAACTACATATTTTTTTACAGTGTAGGATTGTGTCTGTCACGAATCCGGTCCATGATCTTCCGTCGGCTAACCATCAGAGGTCACCCTTCCCATTTTCATTGACTCTCGCACTCACACTGTTGCATATCTTCCCGGACTACATATCCCATCATTCACAACACTGATTGCACCCAGCTGTTTCATATCACTCCCTCACTATTTAACACTCACTCTGATCCCTTCCCTCTGCCGAGTATTGTTTAGCGCCTATCCGTTGATAGCTACACTACAGAGCCCTGCCTTGCCTTGCCTTGCCTTGCCTTGCCTTGCCTTGCCTGTTTTCTCGGTTTTTGGTCTTCGCCGTTTCCTGGATTTACCCCTTTAGTCTTGCCCCTTTTTGATTCTGTCTGCCGATCGTCGACCTGTGCTAGGCCTAGGACTATTCTTGTGTTTTGCCCGCCATATACCTGTTTGTCATAGTTTGACCCTGCCTGTTATGACCACGTCTCTGTCTTCTGTTTAATAAAGCTTTGCGAATGGATCCGCACGTCTCACGTCTTGTCAGCCAAATATGCAAATTTCATTTCATTCCATGTTATATAAAAATGTCATTTTGTTATATGCCATTTCATTTCATATTTGTTTTTTGACAGACTGCAATTTGCCAATTTCATTACAATGGCAAGTAGGGTTGTAAAGAGATGGAACTTTTCTGGTACAAAAAAATCATGGAAAGTACTTTAAAATTCAGTAAAGTT
The DNA here is from genome assembly GCA_018155175.1 of Sinocyclocheilus anophthalmus. Classification (NCBI taxonomy): domain Eukaryota; kingdom Metazoa; phylum Chordata; class Actinopteri; order Cypriniformes; family Cyprinidae; genus Sinocyclocheilus; species Sinocyclocheilus anophthalmus. Next base: position 1,020,920 of record JADLZN010011073.1, read on the forward strand.
TCCAGACATTTTCCACCCATTTGAAACCCTAATGTCGAGTCATTTGCCAACTTAGACATTACAACCATTCCATATCAGATATTTATGGAATAAACATGCATGCCTGACAGATTTTGATAATTGAAAGAATCATTTTGCATGTGATCACTCACACAATGAAAGAAAGTTTAGAAGTTTTGAAGAGACTGTCAATTTCACTGAGAATCAACTCATCAGTTTTGATCAACAAGCCATGTGCATTTAGTTATTGTGCAAATTACAGACAATTGTACTTAATCATTTGCACACATGTGCCAAACACATGCAATTTGCCTAAATCAATAATACATTCAAATCTGATGTGAACAAGAAACAAATTGTTCAGACATCTGAACTTGCTATTTTTAAATGTTAATATTTATATTACTTTTTATATGGTTTAGAGAACATTTAAAAGTAACTGTCGCATAATGTTTGCAAATTGATCAAATAGAATGCTCTGTTAATGTTGTCTCTAACATTCATATAACCAAGAAAAAAACATTTTCCAAACTGAACATTTTGAACGTTCTGAGAACATTGACATTTTTATAAGTTAACAGGAGCTTTAGCAAAACATTTTTAGAACATACTTTTGTTAGCAGGGATAGCGCCTTATGTGGCAACTTAAGAATGGCCAAATTTCGATCACTGAACTTGCATTGAAAAATGCCTCTGTTTACATAGTATTTGAATATGCTTCAGGGTTTCTTGACATCTTTGGTGTACAATGTAAAAATAATAATTTAATCATTTTATTTGTAATATGTAATTTTTGGTAACACTTTACTTAAAGCCTTTATATATACTGCATTATAAAAGTAAGTATGCCTTGTAATGCACCTTATAATGCATTGTAAAATCTCATGAATAATTGTAACTACAATTAATACCAAAATTATAACACTTATCAATTCACTGTTACACTATGCATTTTAAATTCGGTTATAATTATCTTCGACAAGATATAATGCATTACAGCGCACATCATGAATAGTTACAATGCATTGTACCCTTTAATAACCCTTTATAATGCATTATACATAAAGGCTTTAAGTAAAGTGTTACTTAATTTTTTAATTGTCTATTTGTATTTTTACTTCTGTCTTTGACCTACCGATAAAGATTCCTGGTTGTAAATATAGAGGTCTATTCTCAGCAACTCTATTCCTGCATCAATACATCTGAATCACATGACCCTGCATGGTATTATGTTACACATACTTACTGTATGTCTCCATCTATGTGAGGACGAAAGCAACCAATTACTGCAGAAATTCAGTTTCATTCGCTTGTCATAGGATGAATTGTAATACTGTAGATTGAGAAAAAGCAGAAAGCACAGAAAACCAGCTATAAAGACGTCAATCTCACGTCATGCATCCCTAAAAAAGAAAAAATTATTCAGATGAACGGAAACATCTTTACCCGAGTGACCTGGTCCACAACCAAGAGGATGAGAGTTAGAGGCAAGACGTGTTCATTCGCAAATGATGCAACTCATTAAAAGTAGACTTTCTTTGGATAAAATGAATAAGATGACCCTAAGGATGCATGTTTGCTGTCAATGTGCGTGGGTTATCTCGAGCTTTCAGTTTAGGAGTGTAGAAGTGGTGTTTGTCTCAAACGCTGCCAGCTAGATCACAAAGGTCAAGCTGTTTTCCCAAGCAGATGTAAAAAACAATATATAAGATTCAGATGCAGTCACCATTAACATGGCTACAAACCCCAATCAACATATTACTGCCGGGTTCTAGAAGGGAAAATAATGCACTGGAGAACAATTGTCTTCATAACAAACTACTTAGGTTGCGTGGAAATAGAGAGCGAGATTTTAAAGGAATATTTCATACCAAAATGGAAATTCTGTTCACTCGTATTCGTGAAAACTAGATTACGATGATGCTTTTTCTCCCTTTTGAACCTTGGCAGATGTGGTCACCATTAACTGTCATTGTAGGAAAAATAAGTGCATGAAGATTCCTCGATTTCTCCAGTAAATGGGTTTATATGACACACGGGTGAGTAAATGATGACGAGGTGATCTACTCCTTTAATGTTCTCCTGGAGTCTCTGTTCTTCTCCTCTGCAACTCAATCGATCCGTTCGTCTCTTGAGAATCGCCCTGCACATGATGGCCATTAAACCTTTACTGATAAGTGCACTCTTTTTCTGTGGCTACTGCTAACATTGCACAGAAACAAGCACAAGCATATAGGCATAGTTTTGGGATTTTGTTTTTAATGAATACCACTGGAATTATCATTTTAATGAATACCATTCAGCGTCTTGAAACCTCTCAGCCGTCTGTCACGCTTTCTGCATCAGCTCCTTGGAAAGGAGCTCATTGAGGTTCAAGTGAAGCGGTGCCATTTTTCTCTTGGAGACGCTCAGGGTCTCGTTTTTGCCATGAGAGGTTATGGAGGGCAGATTGCATGCTGCCTCTTTCCTGGTCTTCCGTATTATTTATACAATTCAGATGAAAATGAGAAAGATTTGGATACAAATTTACAGAATATTATTAATTTTTTTTTACAGTTGTTAGTGTGAGAGGCCAAAAACATTGAGAATTAATTGAGATCAAATAATAAACACAGTTACGCAAGACAGTGACATAGTGTAATTCATATAATTTAGTTTCATATATTGAGCTCACCAAACTACAATTTGACTATTAAAACAGTTCCTTGCTACAGTTGATGCTGATTTGCTCACATGGGATTTATATACTGTATGTTGTAACATAGGCTGATTAGAAAAACATTTATCTAAATTTTTGCCATACTCCCAAAAATCTACCTATACTTATATTTTATATTATATTATTATTTAATTTATTTTACTGCAGTTTTCAAGCTGAACAGGAACACTATAGGCAGTTAAAAAATAACTGTTTATTCATTTCACACCAATGGTATATAACTAGAAAATTACGGTTAATAAAGACTTATTTTCTCATGGTTTCTTGCACAATACTATGTTTTCACTTCAAAATGCTTTCATCATAGTGTATAATTTGTCATTTTGATGTTTGAATCACATAATCAAGTCCATATGTATGGCTCTTCCGTCAAAGTAAACTTGCTTGGTAGCGCACCCGGTACAGTTGCTTTTGTGAGGGAGAGCAATAGGGTAAGATCGTGCGGTGAAGCCAAGTAGACATTAAAATAGATTTAAAGACGTGTATAGAGCAAGCAGAAAAGGGCGCAGTTGCTTTAAAAGGTGTGTGTTATCATATTTGCTTTTGTTTAAACGATCAATAGGTTTTAGGTTGGGTTAGTGTGCTTGTGCGTTTCTTTTAAATGTTCATACCTTTTAGCACTCCTCACCAGACATTTCATTTCCAAACTACTGCGATACGTACAACAACCAACATAAAATGTTGCAAGATTCATGTTCATCTGTTTTGGGCTTTTGGCACCACTCACTGGACATTTCACTTTAACGTTGTCTGAATGTGCAAGAAATCTTTGCAGAAATGTCACCAGTTTTTCCAATTAGCTGTTGAAATAACGCTCTTAAATCAAAATTCTAGAATCTTCACGCTTGAGCGGCTGTGAGACTAGGTGCATTGTGATATTAAATAAAAGGTACTTGTGCAATGTATTTGGCATGAAACAAAGGACAGAAGCACACATAGATTTGACAGCTGTGCCCTGCTTCTTGAAAGCCAGAAACATTCATTACACATGCATCCATGAATGCTTGGTTGATAAAGCAGCCCCACCTCTTCTAGCAATGCAGCGTGTTGCCTTATTTACATTTCGAAACATAACAATGAATGCACAACATTCAGCTGGAGTATAAGACACATTCTAAACATATTTGTGTAGATGATGTTTTGGTCTAATTAAAAAAAACACTTTTTACCTTTATTTACTATTGGATTAGTATAAAAAGCTCAGACTGTGACCATCACTTAAAATGACAACCACGGGGAGAGTATTAAAAGGTCACACTATGTTTGAAATGAAATTCACACACAGGGTGTAATGTAGTAGGATTTTTATGAATCGATATGGTGGGGTTTAGTGACCGTTTAAAGCTCAAAGCCACGGACGGGTGACCTTACAACAGAGAAGCTTAACCAGTGAACCTTCTTTACATCTCACCGCCAGAGAAGCTTTGACTCACATCAAAACAACTCCCGAAATGGCCATTTGAATCGCATTCTGAGTCTCTTACTAATGGCTATTTATTTTCAGATGACAGTTTTTGGCGTTCGATGTGCTGTGTTGAAATTGAATGGACCTTAAATTTAGCAACACGATGTTATTCCAGGTCCTGTTGATCATTCAAGGTGGCGCTTCTGATGCACTTTGCCAAAATGGAGATGATGCACAAGTCTGGATTTAGCACTCATCTCTAGAGGTCTATTTAGACTCTTACTCAACATAATAAGCCGCAGTTTGTCTCTCCGCACCTCCTTGAATAATGCCGTTTCACATGACGGCGAGAGACCACACTTAGGTCATTATGGCCACATTCAACAGCTCCCTACCAATGCTGGGCCGAACGGAAGGAATGTTTCATCAAGAATTGTTTTCAACTTTTGGTGATTTGCAAACTGTACGCTTGTGTAACTCGGCTAATCCCGGAGGAGATCGCGGTGATGATGTTTATGTTTGCGGATGTCTGGCGAACGCTGGGAAGGGTTTGGGAGGAAGTTGTGCTCAGCGGTTATGGTTTGAGGAATGCTGATTGAGATCTTTTGCGCAATCGCAATGCTGTTGTTGCTTCAGTTTAAAATAAGCATGACATATTTAAAGCCAAACGCAGTGGCCCAATGTGCTAATTGGACGGATGTGAAATATTGGAAGCATGAAAACTGACATGAATTGAAGATCCTCCCATGCTGTTTGTTATTTTCCAATCTATATAATAATGAAGTGTTGAATTTCTGTATTACACTCTTAAAAATAAAGGTTCTAAAAGGTTTTTTTGTTTTTTTTGGCAGTGATGCCATGGAAGAACCATTTTTGGTTCCCCAAAGAAGCTTTCAGTGATCAATTCTTAAAAGAAAAATTTTTTTTCTTAGTGTGAAGAACATTTTATAATCTAAAGAACCTTTTCTCCAGTGTAAAGAACCTTTTGTGCATTAAAAAGGCTTCATGAGTGTTCTTCATGAAACCATAGAAGCAAATGAACGTTTATTTTTAAGAGTGTAAGTAAACAAATATTTTCATAGCCAATTGAAAAAATAAAAAAGTACCAAATTTAGACATTTTTGCCCAATATTACTTGAATAAAATTGGTTTACCTAAATGTTACCACAGGAACACTACACTTTAGTGTGCTACTTTTCTATTGTTTTTCTATGTAAACGCACTAGATGGATGTCTATGACCGTTGCGCTCACATCTTGTGTCTTTTACAGTGGACCAATCAGAAGACACCAAAGGCAGGGCAAGCCTTGCAAACTTTTGTTTTGCAGTAGCAAGTTGGCATGCCAACTGTTTTATTTTATGGCAACATTGCATAGGAGGCATTCTGCACTGCGCTTTAAAATTCCTGAGCGCTGCGTTTCGCATTTTTAAGTGCAAAGACGCGTTCTGTGTTAACGGACCCTTTAAAATAAAGGTGCTTTATTGGCATTGATGGTTCCGTGAAGAAAGATCTTTAAAGGGGTCATATGATGCGATTTCATTTTTTTCCTTTCTCTTTGGAGTGTTACAAGTTTTTGGTGCATAAAGAAGATCTGTAAAGTGTAAAATACTAAAAGTCTCAAATCCAAAGAGATATTCTTTAATAAATTTAAGAGTCAACCATGCCTACCTAAAACTGCTTGTTCTAACACGCACCCACATGTCTACGTCACGATGTGGGAAGATTTGCATAACGTTCAAATGTTCACGCAAAGAAAGAAGGTCGTAACTTTTATTCTCGCTGTGTATTGTTGATGCCGCCGCCATGTCGTGAAGACGCTATGTGCTTCGTTGTGAAAGCAAAACTATTTTGTTTGGCCTTCCAAAAGAGGATGATTTCCGCTTCGTCATGCCTAGAGCTGATCCGTGCCTGGTCGCTGAGGGAATACATCAACTAAGTGCTGTGGATCGCCGGATCGGCTTACACCATGGACGAAGCAGAGTCCAGCCCGGGGTAGTCACATGTGGTTGCCGCATCATCACAGTATGGTGAGGGGCGTTACATTTTCGTCACACGTTTGAGGTATTCGGCTAATCACAACGCACTTGATAGCTGGCCAATCAGAGCACACCTCGCTTTTTCAGAATGACGAGCTTTGTAAAAATCGACGAGTTTCAGAAAGGCGGGGCATAGAGGAGAAACAATGTACATTATGTGGAAAATAATGTGTTTTTAACCTTAAACCACATAAACGCATTTCATTACACCAAAAACACAAAATAATAGTAAGTACATTTTATTTATATAGCACATTTCAACATAGAACAAAAAGCAAACCAAAGCTATGTAAAATAAGGAAAACACAGAAAAGAATAAAAAAACAGACGAAACACAAACAATTGAATGAAATTAAAATGCTAATGAGAAATGATACGTTTTCAACTTCGATTTAAAAATGGTAATGGAAGGTGCAAGGCGACAGTCTAGAGGCAATTGGTTCCACAGACGGGGGGCAGTGACTGAAAAGGCTCTGTCATCCTTAGTTTTTAAACGGGAATGAGGGACAGATAAAAGAGCCCTGTCATTGGATCTTAAAAGTCTGGCAGATGACAAAGGGATAATAAGATCTTTAAGATAAGATGGAGCTTGATTGTTTAGAGCTTTAAAAACAAACAGCAGAATCTTAAACTGAACTCTAAAACGGACCGGAAGCCAGAATAATGTTCTTTTTAGCAGCATCATATGACCCCTTTAACATTCATGGAACTTTCCATTCAACAGAAGGTTCTTTATAGTGGAAAAAGGTTATTTAAACTCTAAGACAAAAAGGGGTTCTTTTAAGAACTGTTGACTGAAACATTCTTTAGGGAACCCAAAATGGTTCTTGTGAAAAAACTCTTTTTAGAAGCTTTATTTTTGAGAGTGTTGACAGTAATTTTCCACAGCACACCAAACCCGCCAGCCGGTGATGAGGTGACTGGGTTCTGACTTCTAATAATTTAATTTGCTCATGGCATGTGCACTGGAGAAAATAATAGTATCAGTGAGTTCCAGTTCATTCTAGGAATGTTTCTGACACACTCCCCCATCTTCTGCTTACAAGAAGAAAATCCAGACGTGCTCTAACCAGTGAATCGTCATCAATATCCTTCAGTCCGTTAGGTTATTTAGTGTGTTTACGGCTATATGATAAACGACCATCCTCGTAATACCTATCAATACATATTTGCAATCATTTATTTCTTAAAGGTTGCCATTCAGTCACTTTTAAGTTGACATTAATGAATGATCTGCCAACCTAATGACTTTCCTCTGGGACAGAAATGTTGGCACATCAATTATTTTAATGCAGAAAGTCTTGATTAAGGGTTCGCCCAAGTGCTAATACATTACAATTCAGTTCAGACGCCTTAATGAATGACATATTCATCATTTTGGATTGATTCGGCAGTTTCTTTTTCTTCTAAAGTAGACGACTTTCTCTGGTTCCAGCATGGGAAAGTGTTCAGATAGTCATTTATCAAATGCAAAACCTTTGAGGTGATTACATGCCTTGTATTCTTCACGAGTTGTCCCAATTAAAGTGAGGTATTTTTACTGTACTTCAAGAGGAAAGAGATGAGCTGGAAAACAAATACATCTTAATAGCCTACATCTATTTGTAGTCCTTCACTTTCCAACAGGGAATGGCAAACAAAACCCAGTGCAGTCACCGTGTTATTAGCTGTCTTTATAACGCTCATAAGAGCTTACCTTTTATTACTTTATGCAGTTCTTGTTTGATTACGCTATTACAATGTTTTCCAGTTACGCTAAAGTGATAACATGTAAATTAACCGATTTTACTCCAACAATAGAAATTATTTTACATTTTATGACTAATCTATTGGCTCCATTTTCCATTACGCATTTACATGTGTATATCTACATTTCAACTTTTAGAAAAATATAGACGTTAATCTCAAAGTTAAGGGCTAAAACATCAGACTAGGATTGGTCAGTGACATCAAATATTTGAAAAATATGCCTAGTTTTGTTTGTGGCATTTAATAGCAAGTACAAGATACCCACAAGCACATTTGTGCTTTGTTTTCAGTTTTAATGAAATAGTCTGCATATATTTTCTCTACACATGCTCTCTCTTTTTTGTACTGCTGCACCATTATTTAATCGCTTTACATTGCCGTTGTAAAATCTATCTCACATAAACCCGCCCCTAACGTCTATAATTTATCATTATGGATTATTCTAATTGCCTTCATTACTTCTCAGTTAAGCACTTCCGGTCTTTATCTTAAAAGTAATAACTTTCATAATATCATGGCACAGGGGCCTCTGGGCACACAGGGCTCTCACTCACTTGACATGTAAACTGTTGCGGATTCAGCCATCCGAATCTAATCGTCACCATCTAAGATGAACAACAGGCCTTCAGCTTGTTGATTTAACAGCACTGTAGCCCACATCCATTGTACCCTCAAGAGATTCACTGTTGTTTCCACGGCAACAAGCAGACCCTTGCCCTTCCCAGGGCTCCTGACATTCATTTGGACTAAACCACCTCAGACTGTAAATAGGGAGGAACTAACACAACTGATAAGACAAGTCTTTTGACTAGATATCATAAACTACAATTAGCAGCAGCCTTTTAAATTTCTTAAGACATATAAATGATAAAAGTAGTTATATGGAATACATGTATGGTATAATTATTGTTTCAAAGTAGCAACCTCCCCCCTTTCCCAGTCACATGACCTGGTCCCTCCTCCCACGAGCTGTCAGAGCAGCTTGTTGCACGACCAGCTTTTTGGTAAACTAACAAGAGTTCGGCGTTAAAATCTAAACCAGTTGCCTGACAAATCGCGCTTCGCGTGGACCGACGAGAATGTTCGCCTCGGTTACAAAACAAGCCTTAATTCCCGTGACTTAACGAGTCATTTGCCGCAGTTTCCATCGAGCTCTTTTGCCGTCTGCGTGATTTGTGGTCAAGAAACAGCACAGCAGCGGCAGGTCATGATAACCAGGTAAGCGGCAGGTTCCATTCAAGCGTTTCAAGTTGTCGACAAAGTAGCGCAGACGGTTTATAGTCGATACAGTGTCTCAAATGTCGATACAATGTTTGTCATTGCAGAGAGCGCGCGCGGTGGGCTCGTCGCTCAGTGATGTCGACACGGGTTTAGGAAATGTTGTGTGTTTCCATGTTGTTTCCGAGCGAGAGATAATAAATAGTCAAGGAAAAAAACGAACAAAAATAATGTTACGCGATAGAGCGCGAGAAGTTTCCAGGTTTGCGTCAAATGCCCACGCGCTACGACTGGAACGCTCGCGTACTGGGCCGTCGTAAAATCACCGTGACATTGAATTTGTTAAAAATCGATGAAAAATACACGTGACAGCTCATTCCTGAGGATTGTTTAAGTTGACAGCTCTTGCCTTTCCCCCCGCGTCATCGCTCCGTTACTGCGTGACGGGAATTAATTCATTAAATATAAATCACGTCAGTTTATAAATCGTCTGACGCGATTAGAGTTTGTTTCTGAGCATACAGCAATATAAATGATGATGGCTTCGTCGCTGCATTCGTTAGCATGGCTAAAAAGAAAATCAGCGTCGGCAGCTCATATTTCACACTTGTTTATTTATTAGAATTTTTCGCGTCAGGTTATAAATCGGCGGAGCTAATCGGTTTGATCTTTCGTTTAAAATAATGACTTTAAGAACCGTTTTTTTCTTCTTGCTTTAACGCACGCGCAGATTGAGAGATAACATCATAACACAAATGATAACGACGAGTTTAGCAATATGTGTTACTTTAGACTTCACGTGCTTAAGTTGGTCTTTTCCCCGTGTCATCGCTGCGTGAGGAGAATGAAATCGAATAAATCACCCTGGATCGTTTCTGTCTGGAACAGTTACTTGATATGCATGCACAGATATAGACATACGGTTCACCCATCAAAACCAGTCCCGTCATGAAACCGCTCCCAAATCCCGTGCCACACCCCTTGCGCGCGCCGAGCACGTGAGAGCACGACAACTAGTGCATCATCATCATCATCATCACCAACACGCAACTACTAGAACGCTTCTGTTATGAACGCAGCTGTCAATGCGTCGCGTCCTAATTTAATTGCGTCGCGTCGGCCGGTTTCTGAAGACGGGATGAGGAAAGTATATCATGCTACAGTAATAGTAGGCTATTGGATATGAATGCCATGGTAGTTTTTTTTTTATTATATACCATAGCAGCATACTTTGATCACCATATTAATGTTACGTAGCATCATATTGTCATGATATCTGTTGGAATAGCATGGTCTTATCATACAGTGTCCAAACAAGTATTATTAGTTAGCTGAGACGTGCAGATGAAAGGTGCTGAGAGACATAGATATGGAAGAGGATATATGCTAAGATGCTTTGCTAAATCTCAATAAGCATAATGCAAGTATGACCCAAATAGCAATATAATTCCATGATCTAATTTTTATTTGCCCTAACAGCAGGTACTGCACCTTTCTCATTGTTTTAGTAAATTAAGCCTCTGTCTGATAGTCTGCGCATCGTGGCTGTTCAGTGCAGGATAATGGTTCGTGTTCAGTGAGGATGTCTAATGGGGGTAATTAGTTACCTTTGGGTTTTAGAAACCTGCGTTATTTAGTTTTGCATCGCAGTGTAATGAGCAGTTTACTGTAGACATGTTTTAAAAACCACAAAGAGCAGAGCTCTTCAAGAAGTCATGTACAAGATGAAAATGTTAATTTTAAGTATTGCATTTTAAGGAGCTCAAGTTATGCAAAATTATTCAATGTCTCTCACACATTAACAAGTGTTAAGTATGATTAAAATGTAATGGTGTTTACATTGCAAAGCTGTTCAAAATAAGTATTGTCGTGCAAACTACTGTATATACTGTAATTGCATTATTAATTTGGTACAATATATATGCTGTTATAGGCCAGGTTTGAAATGCAACACTCAGAAGATCCCTGACCTACAATTTTGTATGCAAATGTAGTGGAGGTTAAATGCAGATGCATTTGCATCAGGCTTGTCCCATGCAAAAACCTTTAAATGAATGCTTACTGATGTGAATTGTCTTTTTGCATTTCCATTATTAATTTAGCAAATGCTTTTATCTGAATTTACCCAAAGCTGCTTGCAAAAGAATAATGCAAGCAATTAATTGCGAGGAGCTTTAAGGACAGTTATGTTACTGTTAATACATCAGGCCTTCATTTGGTTCATCTCTCTAAAATCGGTCAAATAGCTTCATCATGACAGATCGGCATGCTGCTAGGAATCGATTATAGTGTGAAACGGGAAGCTCAGAGGGGGTTTACATTTCTGTAGAACATTAACAATGTGACACATTTGATAAAGTAATCATTAAACAAACTTGAAATGGTGATATGTAATAGAATAGCTGTATTAGTCAGAGCTGCCCAAATAAATGAGGAAATCTAGAACTTGTATATCAAATATTTAGGCTTAATGTCTCAATCTGTAAACAATTAGATAAGCTTAACGTCCTCTCTGAAGGGAATCCATGGGTTTAGGCTTTATATCAGAAAGGATGTCATGGGTTCGTTGAATTATTTACTAGTGACGGTAAACGATGCTGAACCTTAAATTGTAAAATAATGTCAACATTGTACAATTTAATTTCCTCAAGTTTCCTGAAAGATGCATGCAACTGATTTTTTGTTAAAATAGCATTGCCTAATTGGACTAGTGGACCAAAGCAAACACATAAACCTGTATAATTTTTTAGCTAAGGTAACTTCCTTAGCGAGATGCAGGTGTGTTAATTATTTGACTGAATAATTCCGCCTTGATTCTACATGTCAAATGAGCAATTTGAGCAATAAACAGCATTAAACCAGTTGGGCTGTTTAGTGTAATCACATAGTTGACTGTCAGGGTTAGCAGGGTTAGTTGGCAGCCGCATGTGTGGCTTGCCTCATTGACGTTTAAGCAGTGCATTGTTTTAACATCGTTTGCCGTTGCTTTTGTAAAAGCACTTTGGCTGTCACATAATTGCAGTGCGCCTGCGGGAATGTGAGCCCCTAAAAGCATGAGGCTACAGCTGTTCTATTGATTGGGATGGAAACATTGTGAAGCGGCGTCTGACTCATCACTTCTACCCCACTGCATCATCCCTCACGTGACGCCAAGAGGCTTCCTGTCATGAAGGTAGGGAGGGGAGGACATGTCCTCTTCGCCCTACGGTAACGATGCTCATTGCCATAGCGATGGGTTGCCAGGGGATGCAGAGACCTTGGAGGCAGGCAGAGCTGCTGCGTTTGACGGAGGTGTTAGACGTGCGAGAGAATTCAAAGTCTTTCTTTGTTGCGACAACACAAACACTTCCTTGAGGGCAGATGTGCTTTGAAACGGCCTTGAAGGAATAGTTCATAAATGCAGATTTTGTCATCATTTACTTACCCCCGTAGCATTCCAAACGCGTGTTATTTGCTTTCTTTTGTGAAACACAAAAGAAGACAGTGGGAAGAAAGTTCATGCTGCTCTTTTCCATGCAATCAAAGTGCATGGTGTGATTGAACCTGTCAAGTTCAAAAGGACAAATAAGCAGCATAAAATTAGTCCTTATGATTCCTGCACACTATTTAAAGTCTTCTGAAATCATACGATTGATTTGCATTAGGAAATGAACAAAATTAATGCAGATGTTCAATGATAATCTTCCTCTTTGCTGGAGCTCTTATTTTATTCTTGTGTTCAACTCAAAAATGCTCCTTTTAATGTATCACTCAAGTTTTGAATGGGGACTGGAGATTTTTTCTTTATTTCTTTTAGTAGTTTCTTTTTTAAGTCGTTTTTATTATTTTTTTATTTCGGTTTTATTTATTTTAGTATATATGATAAATGTTGCTTTGGCAGCTGGCTGATTATTATTATTTCTTTAAATAAAATATGTAAATATGACACCTAACCACTAGGGGTGTGCGATATGACGATTTTTGATCGTGGACGATAAAAATGTCTCCACAATCTGCTTTTGAAGAAATATCGTAGTATCGTGCTACAGCGCACATTCTATCATCAATAGCCTATACTGTACATTCACATCAAAAGGTAACTCGGCGGTGGTTAAACACTCACTACACGGTACACGCACTTATTCGGCAATCACAAAAGTACAGTTGCCGGTTAACTTTCATTCACGTGCTGTTCTGACATGCTCTTGTTCTGACGTCGTAGGTACAGCTGAAGCGTGCGCATTAAAAACACGCCTGATTTCTGGACTAAGTTATCTTTTGCGCTAATACTGTAAAACACACAAGGTTTACATATAGACTCAGTTGGTTATGTCTAAAGTGAAAGTAAACAATTGAGAGAAAACGTATCGTGCCTGTATATTAGATGCATGCAGGTCTTGCAGGGACAGAGACTAATGCTCAAAATGAAATTTCTGTTAGTATTTACCACTCACCTGTTGTTTTTCCAAACCTGTATTAATTCTTCTTGTGAAGACAAAAGATGATATTTTAAAGAATGTGTGTAACCAAAAAGTAGCTGGTCCACAATGACTTTGATAGCAGGAAAAAAAAATACTATGGAAGTCCGGACCACACTGTTTTACCCACGTTCTGCAACAAACCAGTTTATGTTCAACAGAAAAAAAAACTGCAGTTCTGTTTGAAAAGACCACTTAGATTCAATGAAATTAATTTTGGTGAAACTCTCCCTTTGTGTTAATAAAACATCATCACGGAGGTCGGGTGGTTTATAAACAGTTTCTTAAAATAAAAAATCATGGTATATTGATGTATTTAAATGTTTTAATTTTTATATTTGGTTAATTCAATTTCTTTAATCCCATTGTATGTCGCACCCCCCCTACTAAACCACCATGACGTTTTGCTGTACTAAATATAGTTTTTAATTTTGTTATCTTTTCCATTTTCTTTTAATTTTAGTGAATTTTTTTTATTTTTTTAATGTTTGTGAGTTTTGTTATTTCTGTTTTAGATTTTTTTTTTATATGTTAAGCTCTTTTTATTTGAGTATTTTATTTTTTAATCTAACTTAAACTAAATTAAAATGAGAAATATTGCCTTGACAACTAGCTGAAATAAGTTTAAGTTTTTTGTTATAGTGTAAAATAAAAATGATCTAAAAGTCTTTTATATTATTTATAAAATGTTTTTTATATTTTATTTTATTTCAGTTATCATTTGCATTAAGTTACTTAGTTAGATTTAGTTGACTAATAACCTTAGTGATATGTTAAGTCAAGTTTTCAGCCGTGCAAATGATGAAAACCCCCATTCCGTCCACACGGAAAATTAATTGGACCGATATTCCGCTTCTCATGCTTATTGAACATTTTAAAGTGCCAATGATTAAGTTTTTTATTGTGTTTTTGTCCTTTTTGTAGCATACAGTATGCATTCAGATTTGTATTCCACTGAAGAAAGAAAACCAGGGTTGGAGCAACCATTCATTCAAAGTGCCAAATTTGTGCACATTGCTGTTTGTAAAATATTTCCAGTAATCTCCAGTCTAGAGTTTGGTAAAGTTGGGGAAAAGATATCAATCCTCTGTTGACAGGGCGTAAAAATGGGGGAATACCTCTAAGGTCAGCATTCTGGAGCCAGTCATCGGAAGCTCTGAGGTCAGCCTGCCAGCTCTGGGAAACTCGGCCAACAACAGAGCCTCAGAGAGGGAATGTGGGATGCTATTGGCTAGACTGCGGATGGGCGGTCTCTTGCCGGAGGCAGTCTGGCAGGAAGGGGTTGGTTGCAGGAGAGGAGGGGAGGGGTGTGGGAATGGCTGGAAATTTTTCAGCCAGATATTTGAGCAGCGAGCAGACGCTTTGGTGCTTTCTGCGCTGTTGCTGAGAGAAAATCCCTGTCTCGGCATGGGCCATTCACGCAGGGAATGACAACGGTTCACGTGGTCATTATATACTGGGAGAGCGTGAAGTGAAGGAGTCCGATCGCCGCAGCAGGTGAGCGGGAGAGAGAGAGAGACGTGGAGAGGAAGGAGGCTTCGTTATTCCAGCAAGGTGGGAGGAGTAGGGAACATTTTATCCTTTAAAGTTCTGTCTGTTTTTCCCAACACGAGGAATTTTGCTGCAATATGCTGCATGCGGGCAGGGGTGTGGAAAGAGAGGGAGGGAAATTTGAGAGGAGGTGTGGAGTTGTGTCAGTAAGTTACTCTGCCTTTAACCCATGTGTATCCCAAATCTTTCCGGTTTCTTTCAGTCGGAACATCTCTAAAGTAGTTTCAGTACAATTTGGACTGGTTTGTGTCTCAAACCGAAGACATATTTGTGCAGTTTACAAATATTTTGGTTTTCTGCAATTGCAAGGAAATGATTCCGAAGGTAATGGTCCAGTCGGATTAGCAATGGCTTAATGCAAATTTAATGAACGCCAGCATCTTTCATGTTGGCCTGATCAGACCTCCGGTTTTACTACAGTCCAGACTTTAAAAGAGCAGGACCTGCACCGTGGCAGGAAAAGGCTGCATTTGTGTTGAACATTTGGCAAACGTGTTGGGAGGAAGAGCGTGGCTTTTTTTTTGAGCGAGAGACTGACTCTGCCCTTCACGTTAAAAAAAGCATGAACACAGTCCACTGACTCTTTATTAGCCAAAGCCTTGAGAGCAACAGTGCCTTTCTGAATCGATCCGAAACACATTTAGACAGACTCCGAAAGGTAATTAGCCTGCACCTTTTAAGGCTTTACAACTGCCAGGCGTGTTTCATGAACAAATGACCCTTTATTATGAGACCATTTTAGCGGGGGCGCCGTATTGCGCACTTGTAAAGAGAACCGAGACTTTGTGCCAACATATTCACATCAAGGCGAAAGTTTGTTGTAGAAGGGAGTGAGTATTAAAACTCAAGCTCATGTTGTGTTTTCATAACTGGGGCAAGATTTTATCCTCCTTCACCAGCCTTTAAAGGTAAGTTAGTGTCATAATTAGCTTTTTTCTTTGGTAGGTTGTGGGATAGCTAGTCTTTGAAAACACAATGCAAATGTTTGTCAGTCGCTAAGTAGATCAGATCTGTGTCTAAATGATCTTCTTAATTAAATTGCACATCAGCTTCACACAGCCCGAGGATATGAGCGCCGTACCAGCCAGGCATGGCTGCCGTCCACAACGCTATAAATAACTAGAGACGATGATCTGGGGGATAAAAGCAGCCTTGGTGTTATGAAGATAATAACTTGGGTCACCAAGATTCAGTTTTACATTAAGGCTATTATCATATGACACACCCATTTTTGCTGACCACGTTGAATCAAGGCCTTTCCAAACTGCATGTGCAGCGATTACTGTCCCATATCAAGCCTTGCAGAGTTGCGGATTGTTTTAAATATGATCATTTGTTTTTAATTACATTATTGTGTGATTGTTTATCAGAAGACTTTTCCATTATCGCTTTATATTCATTTAGCTGAAAGGAATGATGGCAGTGCGTGATCTAATTACTGAAACATATGACTTTAATGAATGCTTACAGCCATTAAGCTCTTGGCAATGAAGATATTAAGCTCTTTTAAGTTGCATGATTAAAATGGCTGGTTGTGGTTATTTAAAGTAATTTGCAGGTCCAGCTGTAGAAAATGTGGCCTAGTTTTATTCTTGTGATGAAGCCGTTACTTCCACATTGACTTTGTCCTTGGCCTCTATGATATGATCATGCCATTGTACAAAATCATCAGCAATGAAAAGCATATTTTTCCCAAAACAGTTCAGTCTAAACCCCTGCAGCCAATTTCATTGTCAAAAAATTTCAGACTTCTTGGATTCAGTTCAGAGTTCAGAAAAATGGATGGATCCAATTGCTACAAACAGTATCTAGCCTATCATGTGCTACCAATGATATATTGAGGTTAAGGCTGGGGTTTGGGTTAGGCTTTGTGTTTAGTATTTGTTTCAGTGTTGGGGTCTGCACTTAACAGGGTTGGGATACCGAATTACGTCAATGAAAACCAATAACTTTATGCATGACGTCATGGTCAACAGGAGGCTAATTAGATTTGGTGAAGTCCAAAAATTATGAAAATGTCTAACAATTCAACATCCACCTCCTGTGCAAATTAAGAGATGACCAGTATTATGTAATGCCAGCTGGCTTAGGCAACCCAAATCCTGATCTGATGCCATGGAAGATTACCCGATATTCATCCTCTGGATTTGGAACCGTTATTATTATAACAAAAGAGGCTGTTTGAATGGGCAGAACCAGTTTGGAAAAGCCTGCTCTTGTGGCCCCAATACAATGGAAGTTCGTAGATTATACTCTAATTTTGAACTGCTCAACTAAAGTTGTAAATGGAATTGTTCATATGTTTCATCTTAGATGTGGAATTTGTATTGGTTTGCCTGCTTGTTAATTAGCAGATGCCTTTAATCAAAGGGTCACGTTTCTTTCTCAAGGGGTCTCAAACTCATTCAAAACACGCTAAATGGTTGGACTGAAGTGGCAGTCTTTGTATTACCAGTTTACCTAATTTATCACAAATTAATTGGCAACCTAGTTATGTACCACACAAGTATCCCAAAAGGTTACGTTCGTTTTTGAGAGCAAAAAATGGAGCAGAAATTGATTTTATCCATCTTAAATTGATTAGATTGTGAAAATTGGACTCCGTGTTAGAGGGGGAGGGATGAATTAATACTAAGAAGACTTGCTGATGTCATCTGAAAAGGAAAGTTGTTTGCAACCTGTTTTACTTCTGTGTTTCAAAGCAAAAATGGGGCAGAAATTGATTTTATCTATCTGAAATTAGTTGGATTGTGAAAAGCGGGCTTTTTATGGTGGTCTGAGGGGGAGGGGCTAAATCGTAAGAGGGCTTGATGATGTCATCTGAAAAGGAAAGTTGTTCACAACCCGTTTAACGTATATGTGTTTCAAAGCAAAATGGAGCAAAAAATTATTTTATCCATCTGAAATGGATTGTGAAAAGTGGGCTTTAAATGGTGGTTAGTAGGGGGGGGAGAAAAAATCGATCCATCAATGCATCGCGATTCTCTCTCAAACGATTCTGGATCGATTCTGAGAATTTCAGAATCGAATCTGACCTTAGTTTTTAACCAGATGAGCGATGAGGTTTGCTTTAGAAACACCCGTATTCTGCTTGCTTCCAGTTCCTCACACACATACACCACTCGAACCTTCCGTAAAATTATCTTTCATAAAGTTCGGAAAGGTTAAAGCTAATTACAAGGACATGCGCAGGCTTCATTGCACCGGATGCGCTGTGAGAGACGCACGCTTTGTTTGATGTTACACTTGAAGTATGCGGTCTCGCCCGTCTGTATTTTCCTTACAAATGCTCTACGAAGTCATCATTTATGTGGTTTGGAATGCAGTAGACTTATATATTTAAAATATGAACCTCACTAACAGAAGGCTGCTTTCAATTTCAAATGCTGACGGCGCTTTGTTTGTGAAGACTGCTCGCGCATGCGACTGTGCGCGACTCCGTGTAAGTGGTTTAATTCACTTTAATGTAAAATTAATGTAAACACAGCCACTTATGTCTTAAGGGATTAAACGGACAGGACAAACAACATTACTTCTTATATTTCAAAAGAGATCCGTGCGTGAGTGCAGCTTAATAGATATCCCGCTGTCTATGATGTCATAGTAAAAAAACAACAGAAAAGATAAACAAAAATCAGATCAAGAATCGTTCTGGAATCGGATCGTGACTCCCAGAATCGGGATCGGATCGTGAGGTGACTAAAGATTCCCACCCCTAGTGGTTAGAGGGGGAGGGGCTAAAAATAAGAGGGCTTGATGATGTCATCTGAAAAGGAAAGTTGTTTCAGAGGCAAACTTATGTGTACAGTTGGTAATGTTGACTCCCTGTTGACTTAGACTGGGTAACTTTAATTGCTGAGATACTCTTCCCTGCAGTGATGTAAGATCTGATATTTAACTTTTTTTTGTGATAATAGATAATTGCATCTGTGGAATGCCCGGCTTTGCTGTTCAGCCAGGCGTTCTCCTCCGGTAGCACTAATCATTGTGGGGAAGGGTGGGGGTGTACAGACAGCGCTAATCTCTGCAGGTCACAACAAGGATAGCGCAGCCACCTTCCTACCTGCACACCATCTGTCCGCCCTCATCAGCCTCTGACTTGCAACCATTCCTACTCGGTTACAACTATCTGTCAAAGCTCTCGCTTCTCTGAAACCAAGAGTAACTGCAGGGGATCTGGTGACTTGGCAGTATCTAGCAGTTTATTGGCCACTCTTCTTCAATTTGATATCTATTTGGTGCCATTTAGACAAAACTAACCTTTTTTTTTTTTTACCCGAAGTTGACTTTGATAGCTTTGAACTATCAACTAAATTTCTCGGTTTTCAAAGAGTCAGAGTAACCTTTTAGGACTTGGCAATATCTTGTCATTTTTTTTGTCTAGGCCTACTCTTTGATGAGCTTTTTTTCTTTAAATTTTTTTGCGCTACTAAATGGAATTAGTTGAGCGAGAGTGTTGTTGTATCAGATGCTCAAGCACTGCAGAACTGCATTGTTTGCACTTTTCAGAGGCGTGATCCTACAAATAGTTGACTCTGCATATTATACTAAGAGAAAGTAGAAGGTATTTTAACATAAAAAAAATGCACACTTGAACTTTAAAAGCCTTCACTTAGGCCTATATTATCTTGTCATCTGGAGAAACCTACCCAGTGTTTTGTCCTCATTTGAGCGAACAGCTGACAGGGAGACATTTGCATTGATTTGACTGGAATCACAGTTGTTTAAGGGAGAAACAAATTTTGGTTGGCAGCTATGCTTTGATTGTTTTTACAAGATTTTTGTTTTTACATGTGCGCTGTAAGGATGTAACGATTCGCTCAACTCACGATGCAATATGATTCACGATACTGGTTTCACAATATGATTTTCTCACTATTTGTTTTTTTAGCAAAATGAGATAATAAACAAATTATTTTTTTTAAAAAAAAGGTGTTATTACACAATGCTGCAAATTTCTTGTGAAATTGAAATATCGTTTCTATCAAATAACTAAAATTAATTTTATTTTAAAATAAATACCCAATTAAATAAATGAATAATACAAATAAAATAAATCTCTTTACATAAACAAAAAAATTAATAAATAAAATATATTGTATATATCATCAGCATAAAATGCAATTGTACAGAAAATGCATTTTAAGCAAAAACAGAATTAGCTTTGTGAAATTATGCTACATAAA
Source organism: Sinocyclocheilus anophthalmus (assembly GCA_018155175.1). NCBI lineage: Eukaryota > Metazoa > Chordata > Actinopteri > Cypriniformes > Cyprinidae > Sinocyclocheilus > Sinocyclocheilus anophthalmus. The sequence continues at coordinate 1,041,242 of JADLZN010011073.1, forward strand.
ACTACATAAAAGCATACGTGCTGAATGAGAATGCAAAATCACTCTCTGACAGTAGGTGGTGCTTATAAGTATTATTTTAATGTGCATTATACAGAGGCAAGATGAAAAACAATGTATATATAAAAGCCCATCCCAATTGTATCATGATTCGTTTAACATCTCAACCAACTTGAATCGTCACATTTTCATTTATTTTTATTTGGCTTGGAGTGCATTGTTACATCCCTAGTGCACTCTTTTATAAACCCTGTGTTTGCTGCGCTTCACGAATTGTGTGATTGCACCTCGAAAAGAGAACCGAACAGGCCTGCGTATCCAAAGACTTTGGTGGCCCATTATGTCGGTTTATAAGCTTTAAGCACTTCTACTAGCTGACAGATTGTATTACTGAAGCACCCTTTAACTGTCATTCACCTCATAAATCAGACCATCAGGTTTCTGAGTTCTAAAAATACAAGAGGATTAATTGCATGAGGTCACATCTGACATGGTTTCTATCCCATTTTTTATGGCTTGACTCTCGGGGGTAAAGCTATGAAATTAAATCGTACCGTAGAGACTACGTGTGCGACGAGTATGGCAGGCTATTTAATTTTATAATCGTAAAATGGAAAGGCGCAGCGGGCGCTAGGAGTGTATGACGGTGGAGCGTAGATTGAGAGGTCCAAATGACTCTTTCTGAATCAACTTCTAACACCAGGGTTTTTGCCTTTCCAGGGCTGGGAATCTGCCTCTCTTAGGTCCCGTTCGAAGTGCTGCCAAAAAGGAAGCTTTGCTAATGTGTTTTTCAAGAGCTCAAATAGTGCCGCGCACAAGAATCTCAAATTACAGCTGCACTAGAACGCTTTTTTTTAAAATGACTGCTTGACAGTTTGGACCTTTGGACCAGTTATTTGACTGTGGTTCCTTGTCATCTTAGCTTATCGTAAGGCTGGATGGTGCATTCAGTGCTCTTGACTCAAGACTTCAATGCACATTTCAACTAAGGATGTGCAAAAATGTATATCAAAAAAATCAACCAGTTGGTTGCCTGAACAGTTTTAAAGTCGGTTTTGGGTTCTTCAGGAAAAGCATTGCAGATAGTGTTATGTGTTTTGTTTTGTTTTTAATTTTATTTAATTTTATTCTATTTTATTCTATTCTATTCTATTCCAATAAAGCATTGCAGGTAATGTTATGAAGATTTGATTTTACTATTTATTTTTTATTGTTATATTTTATTTATATAGATATTTTATCAGTTACTTTAAAGCTCATATCAAATAGAGGTCATATCAATGCTAACTTAACTAATACAAGAAGAGAAGGTATTATGTTTCCCAGTGGCTATTATTTTTTTTCTATCTCACTTAAATAAAGTGCATGCTTGTTTTAAATACCCTGTTTGTTGTTTTGTTGTTGCCGTGTCATTATTTCATGATTGCACTGTCTGCATTATGCAGATTAGCATGTATTTCTGTTACTCTACACCTGTTGCATTCTTCTTAAAGGGTCGATTTCTCTCATTATGCCTCAATTACATTTTTCTTTTTTTGTAGGTGCACTCTTGTGGTTGCTAGGCATTATTGGAAATAGAAAGAAGAAACAGGCCCTTAGCAACAAGAGTGGAAAATGAAAGAAACACTCGAGCTCATTAGATTACACTAATACTCGCTGTGTGTTATTGGTGAAAGACAAAAGAAAGGTCCAGATCACCACAAGTCTTAATAAAAAAACTGAATCGATCAAGGCAGCTGTGGTCTGAATGGAATACTAATGTTTTGCCTTCTGCATGCTATATCATTGTGTCATGCTTTCATTATGTTTCTTAATTCAGAGTGGCTTCTAGTTATCATCCAGACATTTAATTACATTTTTTTATTTAAAGATTTTTTTTAAAAGATTTATTTAAAAATCCGGCAGTTTGATCAAATAATGATGAGTCAAGAAAGAGATGCAGTTGATATTTCTTCAAATACAAGGTCCAGTTTAGTGCATTGCATTGTGGGATATGGTAGTAGTCACTGCAGCGTGTTTGTAAACTTCACATTTGAGCAAATATTGTAGCTCATCCTGGTGTTTCATGCTTGCATTGCACACAATGTTAGCCTACATATTGCATACTAAAAAATTAGTATGAGTATGATGATATTCCATTCAGGGCAAATCCAGGCGTCACGTGCCCTCTATAGCACACCTCAGAACATGTTCAGACTTGTTTTATTTAATGCATGCGATCACCCTAAAAAGGTTCAAAGCACTATAGTGTTGGATTCCATACACACAGTAGTTATTGTTTGGCACTTGTCTGTTAGCTTTGCTCTAAGTGGAGGGGACGTGGCCGTCATTACACAGCAAAGGGAATCTTAAGCGGCAGCTGCAGATTTTTACGGCCTTGTTTCATCTGCTGCACAACCCCCACCCCTCCTCTCCTTCAGTTTGCACAAGAAAATATTTCCAGATGTTCCAAGAAAAGAGCTCTATTTCAGCGGCGAGGTCTGTGAGGTTCCCGAGTCCTGCCAGAGGCGGCGTATTACTGGACGATTGAGTCCTACGGTGGTAGTTACGTTATAAGCTGCTGCAATTCCGACAGAGATGACTAGTTTTTCTGCCAGGGGTTATTAATGATGAATTGATAACGGAATGATCTGCGTCTATCTGTCTTTATGAATTATTGTTCTATCTGTGTATCTTTGTCTCTCTGTCTGTCTGTCTTTAGTTTTATCTATCTATCTATCTATCTATCTATCAATCTATCGTTCTATCTATCTTATCGCTCTATCTATCGTTCTGTCTGTCTGTCTGTCTCTCTCCTATTTTTCATTGTCTGTCTCTGTCTCTGTGTGTCTGTCTCTCTATATCTTTCTGCCTCTCTATCCTTTCTTACTCAGTGTTTAATGTGAGCCAGTCGAGGTGTTGTGGCACCCGTCGCTGACAGGATCGCGTCTGGAATATGCATCTGTTTCAGTCCTTTTCTGGCATTTGAACTCCTGCCAGGAATATTGCGCCGCTGCGTGTTTATTATTGGCTAAAACCTCTGGCATTACTCAACAGGTTAGGCAGTCTTAAATGGTTTAGGAAGGGGAGGAGTTTTCCTTTGGTGCTTCTGCGCCTCGGCGTTTGACCGAACGTGGCACTGCGCTTAATAGATATCACTGTTTTTTTCCCCAGCATGCTTTGATGCAACATTTGATATACTTTGCTCCTGTGCTTTGCTTGTGATGTTCCTCATTTGTAAGTCCCTTTGGATAAAATTGTTGCTTAAATGACTAAATGATGGCCTCTGATTAGATAACACCCAATGCTTTCCAGAAAAACATCTGTCTATTGTTCCTTTTAATGTGGATATTGTTGGTTTAATATGCAATTAAATGCACTCCTTTATTTAAAAAAATTCTGTTCTTTAGGTTACTGCAAGTTTCAGGTGGTTTTGAAATATTTTTGCTACATGAACAACTGCCAGATTTAATAAAGTAATACTTAAATATAGAAAATTAAATTCTGTGCCAAATAGATGTGGAAAGTTTCTATTGTCCATGTTTCTTACCCAAATCTTGTCCGTCTTTTCCAGATCCCGAACAGAAGAAAGTGCCTTCTCTGACGACGTTCCTACTTGAAGCCGCTCGCCGCTCCCATCCTACACTGTAAACAACGCTGGCTTGGCCTCCGAAAAGATCTCAATTCCTCAGACTTGCCATAGCACAAGGAAACGACACGCTTTTTCCATTCACAAACTTTATTAGATATCGTTCCAAGGAGAGCCGTTGCCTTCAGATATTGCCATCCACAGCCATCGAGCTCAAGACCATTTAGAGACCTGGAGCATGTTCTTATTGTCGCGCCGTTGTTGTGCACCTGAGACTAAATGACTGATGAATGAGATTGACAGCCTCACTGATAGCCGCCATCTCCCATGCGACAGCCAGCGGGGGTCTGAATGTGACGTCTCTATTTAAAGGGCCTCGCCGACAAACCTCAAAACTAGACATAAAAAACCCCCACAGATATACGTTTGCAGACTATTTGAACCCGAAGCAACAATCCCACAACCGACACCATAGAGCCTGCAGGTTCTCAAACAGCTATGGCTTTAAACATCTCGTCGATGCGAGACACGAAATGGCTGACGCTCGAGGTGTGCCGGCAGTTTCAGAGAGGGACGTGCTCACGCAGCGACGAGGAATGCAAATTCGCACACCCGCCCAAGAGCTGCCAGGTGGAGAACGGACGGGTGATCGCCTGCTTCGACTCGCTGAAGGTAAGGCCTGCTGCTTACTTGATGCATCTTTTGGGATTACGCATGACTTGCTGTATGTTTGTTAATTAGCTCGTTAATTAGTCCTTGTTCGAGTAAAGATTTATATTGAGTAATGAGTAAATTAACAAGAAATGTGTCAACGATTCATATTTCAAAGAGAGTTAATGCGCCCGCTTGCTTGGCGGCGAAACAGTGAACCGTGTCTACACCGGACGAGACACCGCCGCGTCGCAACAGGTTGAGTTTCTCTACAGGACATTTGAACTCTGTGTCAGTAATTTATAAACAGGACGAGGCAGTTTACTGTCGGGGATTTGTCATGTCGTGTCGTGCCGCATCCAGTGTAGCATCACTGATTATAATGAGTTCTATAGTATTTTGTCGTGTCGCGCCACGCCGCACCGCTCATGTCCGGTAGACAGGGTGTATTTAACTTTCTTATTTAGGCTACTTTCTTGTTTAACTGTATTATTTCTTAAATATTTATTTTAGTGTTTTGCAGGCTGCGTATTCACTGATGGAAGTGCTAAAATAAACATGCATGTTTGTTAATAAATGATTGAGCCTCATTTACTATGTGTTTCAAAAGTTCTAGGCCTAATATATATATATATTATATATATATATCTAGATATAATAAATTATATATATATATATATACATATATATATTAATAATGTTATACTAAATACATATATAACTTAATATTCAGTATTAATATTAATTATATATATATATCAACACCGCACCACCGGTGGTAGTTGGTCCATTACCACCACGGTGGTAAAAATCTGCCACCATCACAGCCCTACTGTTAAACATGATTCTTTTAAAAGTAAGTTGGAAAAGTGTGGGCTGATGGCTTTAACAAAAGCATATCCATGATTCAAAACCTTAGTTGTAGATGCACAGGAGGTCGTCTTAAAACGTTTTCATAAAGTGTCAATATTGTTAAAAGTCAATTCCTCTGAGAAAATTACTTCTGGAAACTTGACGGTTGTGCTCTATTTCATGAGTGTAACTGTAAGCTATTTATGTGTCGTTTAGCTAGTGTATATTGATGACTTTTAGAGCTGGAATTGCTTGTGTTATATGTAATTTCACATTGATCATTGTGCATAAACACCGGTTTTGACTGTTGATCAATTTCTAGGCAGTAATTATTATGTAAATGAAGCACGGGAACTCACTGCGCCCGGTATTTGACTGAGCGAACGTCAACAACATTTTTTGAGGATACTTTTTGTGTTGCTGGCAAATAGCTTGCCTTAGTGCAGCACTCTGAAATTAGAGTGCATGTGTCAGCTCTGCCACACTGCATACTGCACACTTCAAATAAAGCTGACCTATAGAGAGCGAAAGGGCAGCGCTGCTCTCTCATCCAGCCCATTTTATATCTTTCCATCTAACGTTACCATGCCACGTCCGTCATTTGTACGGCCTGCCATTGGGTTTCCGTGAACGTCGATGCTATTTTTAGAACCTTGACCATGTGCAAAACTAACAAAAACATAAATGCAGTGACCGATAATTAAAGCATCAGATGTTAGCCCATACTGTGTGGTTAAATAAATAAACTGGACGATGCACTCGCACATAACTGTATTTTTATAAAAAAAAATTTGGTCGGTAAGTTTTCATTAATATGTTAAAAGCATCTCTAATTTCAGTAGCACAAAATGGCATTGAAGAACTCTTGAACTGATTAAAATCTCAAACATTATTTACAGTCCAAACAGGATATTTTTCATGCATTAAAATGTTGCAGTGCATCATCAACTGAATTCTATGATAATGCGCCAAATCAACAAATCTGCAATGAATTTATTGAAGGATAGTCTATTAATGGAGGTTTCTAAGATAAAACACAATGCTTATAAAGATGCACTTAAATAACGTTCAAAAAACAGGTGCGTGTTTGCTTGTGCATGACTGTTGCAGTAAATGAGGCGAATTTAAAGATGCAACTTTTGGAATAGAGATTTAAAGCATCACTAAAATATTTTTAAAAGATCTTACAATATGTGAGATACATATAATTTAGAAAAAATATATCATTTTTTAACATTCTATATTCATATCTATATCTTTGTCTATATTTGTATTTTTTCTTCTGAGATTTTTAAGCAGTGTTTTTAACAAGCATTTCCTGCATAAAGATTAAGAGGGCATCCACTTGAAACCACTGTAAATTAAAAACATAAGATGCCATTATAGTTTTCATCAGTGTTTTTAATTCATTTTTATCATTTCAATTGTAATTTTAGGTAGTTTCAGTAATTTCTTGTTGTGTTCTTTCTGTTTTTTTTATTAGCTGTTTATTTTATATCTTTATATTTTTATTACATTTTATATGGACTTATCTTGTTTTAGTTATTTTGTACATCAGGTTAAACTAAATGAAAACGAGACATTGCCTTGGCAACTAGCTGGAATAAAATCAGTTGAATTCTTTAAATATTTTGTGTAATTGCAGGTAACGATTATTTTATTTCAAGCAACACATGAATATGGTTTTTGTTTTAGTTTAATAACCCTGCCAGTTTTGCATGGGCAAGCACCAATTTCTTTGAACAATACATAATGTAATGGCAAATATTATTAATAATAACATGAATTATTTATGAAACATTGGTGTCTTTTATTGTATTCTTGCGGAAAACCATGACACTGTGCTTTATAGTGATCACAAAGTGATCTTTTGGTTTAATCTGGGTCACGTAATGTTTCCCGACACAGATGGTCATGAGGTGAGCGATACGGCAGCTCACATGTTTTAATGCAGGAATACACTGCGCCGGTGACATTGACAAATGCGCAGTAAAACTGGAGCAGGTCCAATCTCTCACAGGAATAATAGACTTAAGAAGATACTTACCTTCATGTGCGCTGCAGTAAATAAATAAAAAATGAACTGCTTACACGCTCTGCCGTTTATCGCGCAAGTTAGGCAAGGTCACTATGTAGGTCAGTGTCAGAGGATAGTGTTAAGAGCGCTTTAGGCCACGAGGCATGAGTGTGGTATCAAAGCAGTCGACCTGTGAGATCATTAGAGTTACTTATGCATAAAGCTGGATATTTGAACGATGCATTGCATTATGCGCTGCATTGCATTATGCTTTTGGCTGATTGTGCCAGCATTTGTTGGTTTATGGCAGGCCTAAAGCTGATATGTGACAGTTTAAAAGGATCTAGTGAAGTACTTTAACTTGTATTGTTTTTCTGTCTGCATTTAAATAAGCCCAAGCTTGTGAAATCATATTAACCTATGGTCGTTCGTGCTCTGGGTTTCAGTTCGCAGGGCGGAAGTTGAATTCATTTTGGCAACATCAGCCTGTAAAACAGTTTTTAGTGTCGTCTCTTCTCTGTTATTCAGAGGTGAGTCAAAGATCTAGTGAATTACTGTAATTTGCCATCGACTTACGGTCTATTACGGCAGTTGAGTTCTGTCAGAGAAGACAGCTGCCTAATGCAATAACAACCGCCTTCAGTTAGGATCCAGTCTGTCTGTCTTTCCACAATCATCCGAACAGTTTTGTACATCATATTGTTGTTAGGGTTTTCTGGGTGGTTGCTATGTGGCCTTCATGTGACTGAAACAAATCTGAGCCTTAAATTTCCAACTCTCTTGCTTGGACTTAAGAAATTACACCCAGACATATGGATTCTCAGTCTAAAAACTGTTTAAAATTTAAAGAAAATATTTAGAATCTATTCTTTCTAAATTATAATAATGTATAATATCTTAAATTTATTTCTCATTAAGTAACAGGGCTGGGCCAATGTCTTAAAGATTCTGTGTATTTTACGGACTAATAAAAAGCCGCAAACGATTTGGAAACCTTTGCATTTTCTGTTGTTTCTTACGTTTCCAAAAATGCATTAGACTTTATAGATATGAAAGTGTGAAGCCATGTGGCTTGTAATTGTGATTCATCAAAACTCTTGATTCATTTCCGTCTTTACTTAAATCTCATTTACTGGATTACATGACATTTTGTTTTGCATTATAGATTTTTTTTTATTACAGTGCATTGTTTTATATTGGTGTATATAAAGCATATACTTAATAATATAATAAATAAATAAGTAAATCATCCTTACTCATCATTTAATGGAAAAAAACTATTTTAGAATGTAGACTTGAATATGGAAATAAAAACGGTTTTATTGAAAAATCTATATTTTCCCGGTATATTGTTATAGTGGGAACTAAATCAAAATAATAACTAATGATTTCATTAAATAATTTTTAATATTGTCTTTGTTCATTTAAATGTAAAAACTATTTGAACAATGTACCTTGTCCTTGAATATTTTAACTAAATCAAAATGTTTTAGTAAAAATATGTATTTTTTCCCCCCAGGTATATTGTTATATTGGTGCATATAAATGAAAATAATTAAATAAATAATTGTTAATAATCCTTCCTTCAATTCATTGATTAAAAAAAAGAAAAGAAAAAATAACGTGTGGAAAATAACATCCCTTGATATTCTAACTACAATATTACTCTTTTATTTAAATAGTTTTAAATACATAGATTTTGCAATATATATAACATTTTTGATAAATCTCAGCTCTATTATTTGAAAGCTTGTTGATGTATTGTACAAACTTTACAAAATCCAATCTTTTGTGTTTGGTTCGGTCCTCTGACCTCTAAAACTGAGTATATTCATCTTGAAGATTGTGTTTTCTGTATTAATTCAATCTCAAACACAGGGGCCCATTGAGCTGCTGTCTTTGGCCCCTGGGAGTCGACGGTCATCAGATTGTCTCATTGACTCGCAGCCGGAGGTGCTGCGCAGAATCGTGAGCTCCTCCGACTGCGATGACCTTGCGAAGATGCACAAAAGGCAGAGTTGTTTTCCAGTCAGCCATGTGCTCTGCATTAGCTGATAATGAATCCGGTCAGTGGGCTCATTTGTAGCGTTCACGCTTTCATTGTGACGCCGTCCTGCTGCCCTCAGCATTTGCACAGCGGCGTGAGATTCTGTGTGTCCTGTGGAAGTGCAGGTGTGTGCTGCATTGTGCTGCGAGATCTGGCCCAGAGTCCGCTGCCATGAACTACGCTTTCCATTTTTATAGACGTACAGCACAGCCAATTTCCTGCTTGACCGCAGCATGTTCAAGGCCGTGACTTTTGAGTCCAAGAACAAACAATCACTTTTGGGGAGTAACACGTTAAAACTTGCGCTACTAACTTTGCGTCTTTTTCAGAATTTGTTCAGAATTGTTCGTCTTTTCCAGTTACATCAGTGGTTTTTTTCACATTTTATTGTGCTTTTTTTTTATTGAATAAATAATTGTTGCATTAACTGACTTTTTTTTGTGCGAGATAAATACTGCTGTGATTTTTTTTTTTCTAAATGTAAAAATGTAGTTATTTATGAGAATATTTTTTAATTTTTTATTGTATCTATTTATTTGCTTTTTATGAAGCATTTTCGCTTTCAGGATATTTTTAAAATTATATAATTTAACTACTATTATATTTATTAAATTTTAAATTAAAATAATAGATAATGTTGTACTGTATGTGGCAATTTAGTGTAGGCTATATTTTAAAAATAGTCAGGATATTTATAGTAAATTGTCTGTTGTCGGTAATAAAGATAATTACTTTAAAACTACAATAGTAAAAAAAACATTTTTTTTTTTCTTTTTAACAATAATAATAATACTGTAAAGTTTCATAATAGTAAATAGCAATATATTTTTAATTAGAATTTCAGTGTCATTGTGTGCTTTATTTGACAAATATTGTTGGTTTATATATATATATATATATATAATATATATATTTTTGATATATTATAATATAGAAACACACACATTTACTGAGATACACACATACTCAGATATATGACCAATAACGTTTTAAACGGAATTTAAACTGTGCACTTATAATTTTTTATATTAATGTATTTTTAATCGAATTAAATTTTGTCAATTTTTCTTTAACCAAAGCTCATTTTACAATATATCAAATATAACCTTTTTGTTTAGTTTAGAATACTTTTTTATTTAAAGGTTTTTTTTTTTTTAGTATATAGATTATTTTTGGTATTTTTTGTTAGTTTAGGTTAGTCAAATGTATGTATTATGAGTATTTTCATGAATTAATATTAATATTGATTTTATAGATTTTTTTTATAAATTGGCATATTTAAAAACTACTTTAGGATGGTTAACTTAAGGTTGTTAACTTTTAGGGTAGATAACTATGGGGTAGTTAACTTTTATTGTTTATTCATTTATTTTTTAATTTTCAGGGGATGCTTGATTTTATGAGTTGCTCGTGGCAAACTGCGATTTCAAATGAGTTTCCCAGCGTTGTACCCGACCTCAGTGCATTTGTCCTCTCTAACCTAGTTACTGAGAAGCCGGTTGAGCTGCATCTGGTCGACTCTATTGACAGAGAGGCAGGAAGTGCTGTGAATTGTGGGGGATGGAAAGGAGAGTCGTTCCCGTCTTCCTAGATAATATACAAATGCCAGAGTCATGTGATGGTGAGCCTGACACTGAATAGGCCGTTGTTGTTGTAGTTTCTCGCTCTGGAGTGATGATGTCTGCGCTTGACAAGGCACTTGCATGGCTTGCAGCCGTCAGCGAGACAGTCCAGGCACAAATGTCCTAAAAACAGCTCACATGTCATCAGCTGAACACACAGCGGCTCAAACCTAGCCAGCATCAACAGTTTTGTCTGGTTTTGACCCTGCCGGATGTGCAGCATTGGTGCCGTGTCTGCTGCATGATCAGTGTACACAAGTTTATAGCTCTTTGAAAGATATCTAGAAGAGTTCATTATTTTGCTAAATATATTGCATGTCCTATCCTGGCATGGTGTAACAAAGCGACAAGTGATAAATCTCGTAAATTGCAATCTGTGTTTTTCTCCTGACTAGCCGCAGCTATTTATTTACTTATTAGATAAAATTATTTATTTATGTATGTATTATGAAGGATTTTCACTTTCAGGGTATAAAAAAAAATTAATGTACTTAAACTGCTATGAACCCCAACGACTACTTATCATAAACATATTATTAATTTATAATATAAAGTAATAGGCTATTTATAATGTGTATTAGAGTTTATGAATTATTATTAGTTTAGATTTTCACATTTATGCTTTTACATTCATTTGTCCTGTGGTTTTATAAGAGATAAAGGTCTTCTCTGGGTACGTGTATTATAATAATAATACGTTTAAAAGTTGTATAAGAATTGTATATAATATAATTAATATATAATAATGATAAAAAATACATGCTAGGTCTTTTATTAATATTAAGACCAAATTAGTGCGTTAGCGCTTTATTTTAATAAGTTAATAAAAAAAAAATTTTTTTTATATAGGCTATTATTGTTTGCATCAAAATTTTTTATACAGCAGAAATTAACATTGTATTTTTGGTTGATGTTCTAGTAATACAACTGTTTATTTTTTATTCTGTAAATTTTTAATATTCCTATTTATGGTGTATTGTAAAAAAATGTAAATAAATATATAATATTACTTTTTATTATTCAGTATATGTATTTATAATAAAAATAGAATAATACATGTGTATTATGATATATAAAGTGTTCTTCATTTATATTTTCATTTTTAATGCTATTTAAACTTAGCAGACAATGACTGTTCTGTTTTTAAATAAATAATAGTAAATCAAAATGTATTCAAATAATACATTTAACAATAAATAATTAAAACATTTTCCTAAATAGATGATTATATTTAATGATTTGTAGTGCTTCGAACTACTTGTTCAAATGGTCAGATTCACTGTATTTCAACTACAGTTTGAGATGGGTTGATTTCACAGGTTGTCTGACTTCATTTGAGAAGGACCTGTTGTATGTTTTCTCCCAGCGCAGCGAGCCGCACCCTCGGCAGAGCAAACATGCGGTGGAATGTGTTCGGCGCGGCAGGGTGTCCATCCCCCCGGGTCATTCACACAACAATGAACTGCTGACTTGAGCTTAACGTCGAGCCGCTGCAGGGGAAAGACTTTGTTGAGTTCTGCAGCCTCTCATTCCTGACGCGTCGGCCTGCATTTGGTCCGTGCGACTTCACTCCTGCCCTGCCGAGGGGGTGGAGAGGCTTTCTGCTTGGACTCGTGACCACAGACGTAGTGTCCATGATTTCACCCGTAGGTTTCTGAAGAGCGTTTTCGAAGCTCAAAGTGGGCGGAGCCGGCTGTCGCCATATTGGCAGCGCGTCACCGCGTGTCACTCCCAGATAATCGAAAATGTGCAAAAAGGCGGGAGAGGTTGCTGAACACGCCCACTAGCTCGACGTTGGTGACAGGGCAGCGCAATCCACATGTCACTCAGTGGCCACGCCCCTTATTATGCAGAACTTAAGGGCTTAATATAATTTAAGACGGAATGGTTATAAAATAATTCCCACCCTCCAGTCGTCAAGAAGGGCAAATGAGCTTATAGACCCAAAAACCACTTTTTGAACCAGGCTGTAAACATGTTTGTTTCCTCTGTAAATTTGGGCATTTTAACATGGAGAGTCTATGACTCCCTTTTGGAGCCAGCCTGTAGTGGCCAGTCGATGAATTGCAGTTTAAGTCACTTCCATGTTGGATTCAAGAGAGAGACCAGAAGGTTGCCGCTTGCTCGTCTGAGTTCGGGATGTAATGGATTATTAATCGTGATATCGCGATTAGCAAACTCGATATTATCATGGTCACCATGATGATTATGAAAGATAGGTCTTTTGGGGCAAAAAAAGTGTTAGTTTTAGAAATAATTTAAACTTTTATTGGAACATAAAAAGTGAGGGATATGCCGGTATCAAATTTTGTTGCGATTTAATTGCTAATGCTTTTATCACGGTATACGGTATTATCACAATATTGAAATTTAGTTGCAAAAAAGTTTTGTCATAATAAGTGTTGGGCAGTAACTAGTTACTAGTAACTTAGTTACTGTAATATTACTTTTTTCAGTAACTAGTAGAGTAACTAATTACTAATAAGATTTCAGTAATAATATTACAGTTACCATCCATAAAACAGCTTAGTTACTTAATTACTTTTGATGCCTCAACCACCGCTGCTTTAAAATCCAACAATCAAATAATTTCTAGATTTATTTTCATAATTTTCACGACTCGCACATGCATGTGATGTCCCCAGTGCAGCAGGCAAGCTTGGAATATGGAAAAGCTTACATTCAGCAGATCGAAATATTGCATTATATTGATTTTGTCAGGCAAAAAGATGATCTGAACACTGGCTAAGTTGTGGCTTTACTTTACTCTGGCATTGCATCCCACCCACACCCCTCTGATCAGCATGTGGTACATTATATTACTATAATTAAAAAATATTTTTGGAAAATGAAACAGTTTCTTACAAACTTATGTGATTTGATAAAATACAATGAAATATAGTCGTAAATGCAACAGAGAAACTACAATTCGCTTCAAGCTACACATGACAATTAATGAGATTAATACAACACTTTCTCTTGAATGTCACTATCAATCACTACTGAGTGTTTGTAATAACTTCTGACTGCGATCCAGTGTGGATTTTGGTCAAACGATGAGGCAGAAATATGTTGTTAGCAACTTCTGTGGGGCGTGAAGAAAAAGTAATGTAACTAGTAGTGTAGCTAATTACTGTTGCCAGAAATTAATAAGTAAAGTAACAATATTACTTTTGAAAGGAGTAACTCGTAATGAGTAATATATTACATTCGTTGAGTAACTGCCAACCACTGTCATAATACAGTATAACAAGTTTAATAACTTTTTTCTTATAACAAAAATACTCAAACCATTTAAATCAATAAAGCCAAAGTACCCAAAAAATGTATAAAGTAAAAATTTACAGAGTAAAGTGCCCAAAAGAATCTGAAGACCAATAGGTAACACTGGCAATAGATCCTCATAGTTAACCTGGTTAATGCATTAAAATTCACAATAGCTACATTGCTACAGAAGTTATTAATCTTGTTAAAAAAAAATACACTCTTTATTTCATTCTATAACACGGTTGCAAACTTTTTGTTTTAAACAATGGGTGGTATATATCAGGGCCTATTGAAATGGCCTAAGATTAATGAATGTTTAGAAGAATTTTTCATTGGCAGTTTATGTTAACTAATGAATTGACTAATGTTAACTAAAAGTCGACCGATTGATCGGGCCGATTTGTGGCATTTTTTAATTAATCGGCATCGGCCATGATGCTTTGGCACAGTATCTGTCAAAATGAACTAAAACCGAAAGCACGATATGGCTTAATCCCTTCATCAAGTCTGTTTTCGCTGCACATTTCAAAGCAAAGTGCACACTTCGTTCACGCGATCCGCTCGTGATCCGGTGTTTTCCGCGCCTCGGAACAGCTCAGTTCACACTGAATGAATGCAATAAACTCGTTTATTGCATGTGCTGTGAGTTTAGCGCGCGTTTCGGAACGCAAGGCCACCAGCTATGCTTTATTTTCGCTGCAGATGATTACAGCATTTGACTAGATTTGTAGTGAGACACGTTTTCACTGAAGCTGGAGTTTTCCTTCAAAATAAAAGCTCTACTGCCATTTCTGTTCAAATAAAAGCTTAAAAGTGCAGTATGAGTTCCTGACAGCTAGTGGTTTAAATGCAGTCCAAATTCAAAATATCTCTTTCAAGTGTAGAAATTAGGAAAAAAGTATTGTAATTTCCCTACTGTAGTGTAAAGCAAAAATAATATACCTATGAAATATCCAGTGCAATTGTTTACAATATATGGCTATTACTGCCATTGTTGTTATTATTATATTCTAATTTGTTTGGCTTCCTGAAACACCAGTGTGAATGTAATTTAGTCGGAGACTTCATATCACAATATTGTCGTATTGTGATATTTTGATGTCGTTGCATCCCTAGTGACTCGTCAGCTGCAGCTGGTTAGTGCTGCTCGTCGCTCTCACTGTCAGCTGCTGCTGGTTAATGCTGCAGTGCACCTGCGTGTGTGTTTCTTTCACATAGCGGTCCGTGTGGAGCCGGGATCTGTTGTGGAATATCGGGATATTAGAAACAGACCTCGGAGCGGCTCTTGGCTTCTGTGTCAACATTCTTTCAAGTGCTTCGGGACTGTTTCTAATAACACGCTACCATGTTGCTATCTCGTTTTTTATTTGTCAAGCTTCACATGAGATTTCAGATGGCAATTTAGACTTTTAAGCTAAATTACAAAGAGGATAAAACATAATTTTATAATAAAAATGCTCATTCAACAGCATTTGTGACAATGTTTTTCCACAGCAAATATTGCGTTTTTAAAGCAATAAACATTTAAATACTCACTTTTAAAGTATAGACCGACGACATTGATAAAATAAACCTGTTGGCATGGGTTTTGTATCAAAAACGTGTATAAAATTGCTCACTGATCATGCTAAAGTTATATCAAATCTTTAAACTTTGGTGTCATTGCAAAGAAGATCAAAGACATAATTTCTAGTTTAAAAAGTGTAAAGTTAACATTTCTCAACAGTTATGACAAAAAATTTGGTTTTAAAGTATAGACGCAAGAGTTTACCATAAAAACCTGTTGCTGTATGATTTGTATCTAACACTTTTAGCCTATAATATTGCTTACTGATCATGCCAAAGTTTATATAATATAAAATCTTTAAACTTTGGTGGCATTACAAAGACGATCAAAAAATTATTTATAGTTTAAAAAGTGTAAAGTTAATATTTATCAACAGCATTTGTGACCATGTTTTACTGCAGAAAATATTGTGTTTTTAAAGTAAGAAACCTTAAAATTAAAATTAAAATAAACACTCTTTATAGATCCAAGATTTTAACATAATACACCTTTGTCACAAGATTTGTATCAAATTTAAAGGTTTTTAAAACAATAAGCATAAGAAAAAAGACCATTTTAAAGTATAGACTCAAGATTTTAACATAAAAACCCATTGATTTGTATAATATTGCTTACTGATCAAACATTATATATAGCTATTTCCAATCTTTTGTAGCGTCTCGACCAATCTGACACACTAATTTTTATTTTGGATTTAACACATCAATTATTCATTAGATTAACAATCTTCACAGTCCCATCACTCAATATACTGGATGTTAGGTTTTCGGCTGAACACCATCCCCCACCCTTGGTCACCATGACAACTAATCATGATATCACTGGTTTTATTATGCCTCCAGGAATGTGAGTAGGATAACCCACTCATTGTTACCCATGAAGAAAGACACACAATGCCCAGAGAAATGGATTGTTCTCTAATTAATTCATAGGAAAAACTTTCTTTGATTGAATACCCATATCCTTTGGTCATTGTGTATACCATTACTGTCTTGTATATTGTCTGTTGTAGTGTATGCTGTTTTATTCATGTTATCATAGACCACTAGTTAATATAACCTCACCTATTTCATGTCTAGTATCTATGAATTCGCATTCTTATGATCGAAACAAGCGTGTATAATATATGTTGATACCTATGCAACATATTAGTTTTCTAAGAATCTTTATTAGTTTGTGCATCAACACCCCAAGCGAATTACATAGGCAGGAAATACAATGCTTAGAGACAAAGGGTCGTAAAACCCTCCAGTAATTGCAACCTCCTGGTTGGGATTTCAGCCTTTCTCATTGGACGAACCCATCTTGAGAGGCGTGAATCTCTGCAGGCGTTAAAAGGCCACACTGCCAGGTGACCCCCCCCCCCCCCCCCCCCCCCGCCCCCCCCCTGTCTGTGGTTCAGGTCAGAAGCAAAGAGATGTGCGAAATAAACGCTTCGGATACCAAAGCATCTGTTCCAGGCCTTTTCTTCGGCCTAGTCCTTTCCATTCATCACGTAACACTGACTCAAACTGGTTCTTCGCATCGACCCGAATTCAGCAAAGATCTACAGGAAGCTTTAAGATTTGCATCAGGAATCTCTTTCCGACCGCCGAGACTCGCTAAGTATCAAACTTAGTCTTATTTAATTGATGCATTAAGTATCAGTTAAACCTTTTTACAAAGGTGTGTTTGAACTCAGAATCTTACGTATCCCTGAAGGCTTTGATCTGTTGAATATACATGCAAAGTGTTCCATAAAATCCATGCTTTATGCCTCTTTCTATGCTGAGTTAAAATTTAACCCTTTCCTATACCAACTGTAACTGTATGTGTGTGTGTGTTATGGGTCTGTTAGACGACCGCAGTTTATGTGTTTATGTTGTATGTTGGACTAGTTTAAGTGTTTAGTTAATAAAACCTTACTTGTATCATACTTGACGTGTTCATTGTTTACTCATCACCGGAGTCAATAATCATGCGTATTTACGTTACAAACTTATAGAATTGTACAGTAAGAAAGTTATTCAACTTAACCAGGAAATTAACGTTCTTAAGAATTGACAGACAGTTGACCCTGAGAAGTAAATATCTACAGCGGATCTAAAAATATGAATAGTTAATCATAACTATTTATGGTTAATTATTCATATTTCCCAAAATCTGATTCGCTACAGATTTTGGTGGAGAAAATGCGGGCATGACAAAACGAAAGTTATGAGTTTAAACACTGTCAACTTAAAAGTGTGTGCGTGATAACCCAGGTTAAAATAGGACGTGACTTCAGATGCCCTGTAGTGTCCCTATTTGCTGGCTTGTTGAGATGCAGATAAAGTTGGGGTTTGAATTGGTACGGCTATTATGATTGTGAGAGTCTTTATGTATTTCATTCTTAATGGTATCAGTGTAAGGTTAATATGATTTTAGCGAAGAAACCCTAATTTCATTATTAAAGCATAAATCTGTCTTGACAAGGCGTAAGTCTGAATCTCAGCTCAGCGTCATGTCCAAACTGTACCATAATGTAAAATGCTTTAGTGAAGAAATCACAAAATTGCAGTATTGTTTAAATTGTTTCTTTGAAGAAGAAATCTCAGTACAGTTATATCAAGGTAGATGTGAGCGCTGCTCCCCTTTCTACAGCATAAAGGCCTTATAGTTTATAATTAGAGTGAAGCAATTCATCTACACATTGACTGCATATACACAAGCCTAGCAACCTGGTGGTCATTACAGTGTTTCACTCGCTGAGTGAAATTAAAGGTGTAAAACTGTACTTTAGTATTCATGTGTGAGGCAAACATAACTACATGTATGTTTAAACCTGTTTTAACTTACAGTAAACCCGTTTTTGTAATTCTTTAAACAAGTGCAAGAAGTTTATTGTTGCATTAGAGAAGCACTCACCGAAGTGCTAATGTAATGCAACAAGTCTTGAAGGTTGAAAGCACCACGTTCTAAAACTATGACTGTTTAACATAGACAGACATTAAACTGCGTTAATTAAATTGGCATGCATTGGTTACCGTGACAACACCTTGTCACAGGAAGTGCTAACGTCACAAAGCACAACACGCCATGTTTGTAAACAAACCATTTGAAGCATCTAAGCTAACACGACTTAGCATAGTTTTATTTTAGGCTAAGCTACTCAAATAGCTTTGACAATTAGGGGTTAGCACCCTTTACTTTGCTTTTAAATACAGCATGTGTGTATGTAGTGTGAAGTAATTTGAATTTAACCTAGTCCCTGGTTTCTGATTTTTCCATTTCTTTTCCTTCTTTTTATTCTTTTTCTATGTTTCTCAATCTTTAATTCATCTCAGCGAATTTAACTATCCTAGATGTATCCTTCCTGAATGCTATTGCTTAGTTACTATTTAATTAAATCTAAATTTAATTAAATCTTAACTGTCTATCGAGGAAAGACTTATTGAGGTATTGGGTGCTTTTAGTAACACTAATCACTAGTGCCGCTATTTGTTCTTAATACCAGATTTATTACCTTGTTTTGATAGTTGCAGTCAGCTAATTTTAAATCCATTTGTTATGTTATGCCCCCTTTGTTTTGATGTCTCTCTGAACCTCAAAAGGAACCAGAGACCTTTCTATTTTTGATTTGTTTATTTTCAAAATAATCAGCATAATCTGAATAGAAAATCTCTCCGTTTCCTTCTCTTTTTCCCTTTTCCCCCCCCGCTCCTTCATACCCTACAAGATTAACCTGTTGGGAACCGTGAGCAAATTGCTGAGTGATAATTTGACCAATAATTTGACAGTAATCTTAAGTCATCAATCAAAAAGCTGTTTACCCGCCCTTTTCAAGCAAAACATATGCTGACCCAAAACTATTTAGCATTCACACTCTGTTTTGATCTTGTATTAGTCTCTAGCCCTTACTCTCAACAACAGTGTGTCAAAACGTTGCAGATGCTCAAACTAACTGCCCAGAATGCAAACCAAAGAGGACTGGCCAGGCGTTGTGAGGAACACACCGCCCCTGCTACCCAGTGCCGACTCCCACCTACTGAGCCGAGAGCGGCTGGACGCGGAGAGGGGTGTGTCTCAGACTCAGGACTCGGGCGAGAGTTGTGGCTACAAAAAGCTCGCCAAGGTCATCACCCTCCGTGGCCCACAACCTCATGGGTCTGAAACAGGAGGTAAATGATTTCAAGCAACAGATCACAGCGGTAGCACACAAGGACCCCAGCAAAATGGAGTTTCAGGAGGAAATCAATAGATTTAAAAAAGGCTCTGACAGCTGCTGAACAGCACGAGCACCTGGAAAAGGTAGCCAGAAAGGACCTGTAAAGGAAACACCCACACAAAATTACTTTTAAAGCAGCAAATTCTGAGCTCTTAGACAAAGTTGCCAGAATTGAGACTCTGATCCAGCAGCTGAACAACACTCAAGACAAACTTGACATGGTCCAAAGAGAACTCAGGTACTCTTATAGGCTGCAAAAGGAAACACAGTGGGAGAAACACCCTACTCCTGCATACTCACTCAGCAGTGCAAACTCCCTTAGGAGCACCAAGCTACGAATGGGGGGAGCCAACACTTTCTGCTTAATAACTTAGCAGACAGAACCATAATACCTCCAGTAACCACAGGGAGGAGGGGTCCCTTCCAATCATCCCTGCAGCAGCGCATGATGCGACACCCAGAAACTTTGACAAGCTAACCAGAAAACAATAGTTTCCTACTTATGCAGTACGAGCAGTAATTTAGAACGGTGGAGTCGTTTTAAACATTGCTTGCAAGCAGGCCCAATAATCAACCTTATGTGTCTGTTTCATAAGTTAGTAACTTCTTCTCCATGCGCATACCAGTTCCTGATCAAAACCAGATAAAATTAAAGTTTGAATGTACCTTCCTGCGGGCAGTAAGAAGTTTTCAGTGCTATAATGGGTTTAAATCGTACGATAAGAAACTAACCTGACTTTAGCGAAGAAATCCTAATTTCTGTGTTAGTAGAGCACTAGTCTATTTTCTGACGACGAAATCTCTTGATTAGCAGCTCATATAAATGGTACCTGAATAAATCGGTCTGATTTTGGGCGAAGAAATCCCCTTCTTCAGTACTGTGTAGGTGATCTGAGCGATGCTCCTCATTTCACTGATTTAAGGCCTTATTATGTGTTATGTATCATTGTATTCATATCGACCCACTCATGTGAAACATTTACTTAACTCTTATACATGCGCGCACCAGGATCTGAATATAATCAGATAAAACTATAGCTTGAATATGCCTTCCTACAAGCAGTAAGAAGTTTTCAGTGCTATAATGTTTTTAAATCGTACGATAAGAAACTACCCCCTGAAAAAAATTTTTTTTTTTTTTTTTTTTTTAGGGGGGGGGGAGCGAGAAATCCTACTCTCTGTTGTTAGTGGAGCATAAGTCTATTTTCTGACGACGCAATCTCAGATTAGCAGCTCATATAAATGGTACCAGAATGAATCGGTCTGATCTTGGGCGAAGAAATCCCCTTTTTCAGCACTGTGTAGGTGATCTGAGCGATACTCCTCATTTCATTAATTTAAGGCCTTATTATGTGTTACTACATTGTATTTCATTTTGACTCGCTCGTGTGAAACATTTACGTAAAATTAATGTGTTATTCTAGCGTAGCTAACTACGAATTCACCATTGCTTGTGAAGTGAATGTGCTGTTTTGATTCCTGAATGAATTTGTTTGGGACATGCATGAGTTTCCCATGCAAGCTCACAGCAGTGCAAGTCTGCTCCAACTGCACCTGTTGTGAGCTTGCATTGGACTCCTAGCAACACGTGACCCCAGAAGTGTGAGCAGACTCTTCCGGTTAATCTGACAACAGCATCCACTTCACAGACGTGTGTGTAAACAAAGAATTGTGTGTAACTAACGCTAACTCTTAAGCTGAGCCCTTTACCTCAACTGCTAGCTTTTAGCATCTGGCTAACGCTTAGATAGGCGTGTAAAGTGTAACTTTCTAACCACAACTCTCTCTCCCTCTCTCTCTCCGTCACTCCTTGTGTCACTTCCTGTTGATGCCATCACTGGTCCCTGTGGGACCCACCCACATACTGGGTTTTACTTGTGTTATTTTTTTATTTTTGTTTTGACTTTATTCTACTTCTCTTTAATTTTATTGCATTTATTTTTATTTGTTTAGCACAAATGTACCAATCCAGCTAAATTGATTTGTATTAAATTTGAGATTTTATTAAATCAAATTTTTATTTATTTTTATTTATTTTTTTTAATTCCATTTTTATTTTATTTTTATTTGTTTATTTACTTTCTTACTTTCCGCTTTTTAAATATCCTAGCTCTTAGGACCCCTTTTTAATTTAATATTCATTTTTTTTTTGTTTTTGTGTTTTTATTTTTACCTTATTTTAGTTATTTCACCATCACCATCGTCTTTTTTGGATAGGATTACAGTAGTTCGAGAAACTGTTGTTTCCTTAGCGAGTTATATAGGTTATTAGTAGCATAATCCCTGTTCCCTCTCTACTTCTCCTCACGCCTCAGTGTCAGGCCTAATACGTTGAAGGGCAGCTACCATTGCAACACAATGTAGGCTAACATAAAACTAGAAACAATTCCCACTGTTTCTTTTTCTTTTTTGACGAGGTATTTGGTGGGTCCCTGCTAGTTTAGCTAACAGTCTAACCCTGGGTTTATGAAGTCTATTGCAGCATCACACACAAGTTAAACCTTCTTAGCCATATCTCTTAGAAACAAAACTAAAATAGGTAAAAACTGTTCCTTTTTTTTTTGAGTTCATCTTATTTTAATTCAGTTTCGTCATAGTGACCAAACCCTTGAACCATCAGTAGTATAGCCCGGTCATCAGCTGACCCCTGCTTACGGCCCCTCAACAAAGTTACTCAAACTCTTCCTTTGTGTTCACGAACAAAAAAACATAGCACCTTACCTCACTAGCTGCCTCCCACCAGCTAGTCATACCTTACACGGCCTACACAGCCGTTCCCCTTAGAGATAGTTTAACACCTCTGTACGTACCTGCTTTTGCCTTGTGTCTCTCTCTCTCTGGTTTTCCCACAAGTGTGCCAATATGTTGCAGACATTCGACAGACATCCAGCCCTGGCAGCTCACCAGGACCACGTGGACACTCAGTAGAGCACTGTAATGTACATCCTTCAGCTCCAAGCAGCCAACTACGTGCGATGGCAAAGAAAGGAACAGCGAGATTGCGACATAAGCGAACACTTGACCAGCTTCATCCTCTCCTCGGCCCACACCCTCAGGGGCCTCAGACAGGAGGTATATGAGCTGAAACTTCAAGTCACAGAATTCTGCAGAGAACTGACACCTGCTCCAACGAGAGAAAGCACAGAACGGATGCAAAGAACCTCACAGAATGGTGAAACAGAAAGAAAAAAAACAGTTTTCAGGAGGCTCTAACAGCTGCTGGACAACAAGCGCTGCTGGAAAAAGCCATCAGGCAGGACTTGGAAAGAGAATTGTTTCACACAAAGTCACTCTTAAAACAACATATGTGGAACTAAATGAGAGAGACACCACATCTTAGGCCTTACAAGGCCACCTGCATACAGACAGAGCTGAGGTCCAAACCCTGACTCAGCAATTAGAAAGGAGCTTGACTTGGTTCAGAAAGAATTAAAACAGTCCTACCCTACCGACTGGGTGCGCATAGACCGTAAGGCAAGACACCGGCTGAATTCGGTCGCGCAGGCAAGCATGCAAGCCCCGTCCCGCCTGTGCACAGCTATGAAGGGGGGAAAGGGAGCCAAAGCCTTCTGCTTGACATTTCACAAGTCAGTTCCCTGAAAACCTCTGCAGCTGCAACGAAAAAAAAAATATTTTTCAGGCGAACCGAAACAACGCATCGAGGTGAATTCAGTGTCACAAATGAACTGAAATATGCTTGCAGACCACAAGGCGAACAGATAGGGAAAACACGAAACAGAACTTCCCCTGGCCAGCAGGCCCACCCCCTCAGCCAAGAGTTTGAACCTGCGAGGGGGGGCGAGAGCCACTGTTCACAAGTCACCAACCAGCAGCCACAAGGGGGAGGGGCAGGGACCTTTCCAGAGGATCACTGCAGACACACACAAGCACACCGTGTGAACCCACAGACCCCAACGAGCTGGCCAGAGACAACACATCTTGCAACCTAAATACTCTCAGACCCAGATTCTGAACACGGACTGATCGCTGCCCCATACACCAAGCAGGGCCGGCGTGAAACTACCCATGCTTACTACCACAGACTTTGATAAACTTACTCCAAAGCTCACAATTACTCTGGGATGGCGGAGGACACCAGCTGCCAGAAGTCATCTAGGCATTAGGGCCTGCCGCGCTTCCATCGAACAATGCCTAATCACCAGCTGTGTAACCTGACACAGAAGGCCTTTAACCAGCACAAGGCCTCCACTAAAGGTGTTTTTCAAACCCCACTGATTCTGAACTTCACGACTCAGAATCCAAAGCGGGCATCAGAAGGCCCCCAGCATTGCCACAATGCAAAACCCTTCTACAGGAAGCCCCTAGCCAGAAAAAGACAGAGCCATCACCATGGCAACAGACCCAGGTTCCAGACCAACCACTGGGAAAAGGCGTCCTCAACCTGCAAACACCACGGTATGTCCAACAGTAGTCCACCACAACATCCTCCTCCACACGGGTGCTGAATGGAGGCTACACAAGGACAGCTGGGCATGCCTATTTCTGGGTTACAGGAGCTGCTGACACTCGCAAAAGAGCTCCTTGAACAAAACTCAACTAAGGAGTATTGAGAAGGACAAACCTCTGACTCCTTGCCTGCTGCATCACAGCATCAGTGCCCCTCCAAGGGAGGAGCATCCCTTTAAACCGGTCGACACCCCCAGAAGCAGTCAGACAACGTTGGATTGAGCAACGGGTCCACATGCCCAACAGCGAAAGCTCTAGCAACACAACTCGGGCAAGCTCAATTCGGTGCCGCCACAAGAGCCAAGCGACGCTGTAAACATCAGATTTCTAGTGACGTTCGGGCAGAACAGAGAGCTAACAACCACCTGCTGCTCTCCTGCCATCATCACTAGGTCAGTCTGAAACTCTCTGCACGCTACAAAATCTCCATAACAATTACCTGCAATCCCTGGAACCACCTGCACTCTCACCAGTGAGAGTCTAACCCGGTTGTTCCACATCGTGGGTACCACAGATGGCCTACTGGCTAACAGCATCAACAAATACATCCTACCCGGACTAACTCACTTCTGGATGACAGGTGACACAGCCTCGACAACTGCTGCATAAACTCGAGGACCCGCACCTTGCTACAGCCTACAACACCACATCGCACCACCAGACGCATCAACACTGCACCAACTCCAAACCCACCACTGTGCTCCCAGCCGTGATTGCAGGTGTGTGTTCGGTTGTTCTGCACCTTGACATCGCTCGTTGTTTTCTATTCTATGGACAACAACGTTCGAAAGGGGGGATTTTGTAGCGTCTGGACCAATCAAAAACACATTTTTTCATTTGATTTAACAAATCAGTTATTTATTAGATTATCAAATCGTCACAGTCCCCTCACTCAAGATACTGGATGTTAGGATTTTGGCTGAACACCATCCCCCAACCTTGGTCACCATGACAACTAATCATGATATCACTGGTTTTATGGCTTAAAAGGAATGTAGGGGAGAAACTCCATCATTTTACTCATGAGAAAGACACACAATGCCCAGAGAAATGGACTGTTCTCTAATTAATTCATAGGAAAACCTTTCTTTGATTGAATACCCATATCCTTTGGTCATTGTGTATACCATTACTGTCTTGTATATTGTCTGTTGTACTGTATGCTGTTTTATTCATGTTATCATAGACCACTAGTTAATTATAACCTCACATATACCTTGTTTAGTATCTATGAATTCGCCTTCTTATTATCGAAACAAGTGTGTATATTATATGCTGATAACTATGCAACATATTGATGTTCTAATAATCTGTACTAATTCGTGCCTCTACACTCCAGCGAATTACATATGCAAATTACCATGCTCTCAGACAAAGCGTCATAAAACTCCCCACTATTTCCAACCTCCCGCTTGGGATTTTCAGCCTTCCTCATTGGACGAACCCATCTTGAGAGGCGTGAATCTCTGCCGGCTTTAAAAGGCCACACTCCATGTGACCCCCCCCAGTCGGTGGTTCGGTCAGAAGCAAAGATAAAGATGTGAGAAAAACGCTTCAGGATACAAAAGCATCTGTGCCAGGCCTTTCTTCTCTTGTCTTCTTCGGCCCTGGTCCTTTCCTCATCCTAACACTGACTCATACTGGTTCTTTTCATCGACCCGAATTCATCAAAGATCTACGGGAAGCTTTAAGATTGCATCAGGAATCTCTTTCAGACCGCCTAGACTCGCTAAGTATCAAACTTAGTCGATTTAATTGATATATTAAGTATCAGTTACTCCTTTTTACAAGGTTTGTTTGAACTATGAATCTGACGTTTTCCCTCAGGTTTTTGATCTGTTGAATATACATGCAAAGTGTTCCATAAAATCCATTCTTTAGGCCTCTTTCTATGCTGAGTTAAACTTTAAAATTAAAACTAAACCCTTTCCCTATACCCAACTGAATTGTTTTGTGTGTGTGTTTGTGTGTGTGTATGTTAGACCAGTTTTTGTGTTTATGTAGTATGTTGGACTAGTTTAAGTGTTTATGTAGTTAATAAAACCTTACTTGTATCACACTTGACGTGTTCATTGTTTACTCATAACCGGAGTCAATAATCATGCTGATTTACGTTACAAGCTTATAGAATTTTACAGTAAGAAAGTTATTTCCTTTAACCAGGAAATTAACGTTCTTAGAATTGACAGACAGTTGGCCCTGAGAGGTCAAGTAAATACTTACTGCGGATCTAAATATTTATAATTAATTTTATTATTACTAGTTATGATTAATTATTAATATTTTCCCATGAGCTGATTCGCTACACTTTCATTAAACATTAACTTCATTCACTTAAACATTAAACTACACAATCTTTTCACTTCAATCTTATAAACTTTATTGTGATGACAACGTAACAGCATTAAATCATTTTCACACAAAAGATCGTGGCTAAATAATCTAAAAAAAAAAAATAGTGTTTACATGGAGCAAAGAGCAAATAGGAATTATGAAATAATTACCAAATTATATGGATTTAGAAATTGAATCCACAAGTTATCCACTTAGAAAAGTATTGTGATTTTCCGGTTGCATGATTAATACAGAAACACTTTACAACAAGGTTTAATTTGTTAACAGTAATGCATTAGCTAGAATAAACTAACAATGAGCAATATTTTTTTCAGCATTTAGTGTTAGTTAATATAAATACAATTGCTCATTGTTTGTTCATGTTATTTCACTGTGCATTAACTAATGTATCAGGAAAGTTTGAAAGCAATTAAGATTAATTGAACATGATGCTGACTTTGTGTACTTCCATTGCATTAAATGACTTTAATGTAGGATCAAGTAAATTATTCTCTGTGATAATGAGCCTTATGCACCAAATGCTGTTGTTAGAGAATACGTTGTATTGAACCTGGACATTCAAAGTCCGTAAAGAGCATAGACTGTATAAAAACATGGATGTAGTGTCCGTGATGTCACCCGTAGGTTTCTGAAGAGTGTTTTTGAAGCTCAAAGTGGGCGGAGCCGGCCGTCGCCATCTTGGCAGCGCGTCACTCCCGAATAATCGAAAATGGGCAAAAAGGCGGGAGCTGGTTGCTGAAGCCATGCCCACCTAGCTCGACGGCAGTGTCAGCAGCAATCCACCTGTCACTCAGGTGGCCACGCCCTTAATTATGCAGAACTTTAAGGCTTAATACAATTTAAATGGATGAGTTATAAAAAAATTCACCCCCCTCACAGTTGTCATGAAGGGCAAAATTAGCTATATAGCTAATTAGCTATATAGACCAAACTTTTTGAACCAGGCTGTAAACATGTTTTTTCTGCTGTGAAGTTGGGCATTTTAACATGGGGAGTCTATGGGACTGACTCCCTTTTAGCGGCCAGTCGATGAATTACAGTTTAAGTCACTTCCGTGTTGGCTTCACGAGAGCGAGCGGGAGGTTGCCGCTTGGTAAAGAGTCAACATGAAGGTTTTCCAGGAAAAACATCCCTTTCATCCACTGAACAATTCAGGGAGTTGCTTTATTTTTATTAGTTTTTTTCCAAGAAATAACAATTGCATTGTTAAACTCCAACAAACAAGACAATTCTCAGACTTTTCTGGACAGAAGTGCAGTTTGGAGTCAAAAGTGATATGTTTGCCAATGTAGCAAAACAAGATTTCTTTGACTAGATAAAATGGATCAGAAGTATAATTGGAGAGACAGTAAAAACTAATGAGATGTGCAAAGCATGAATTCAAATATTCCTGAAGGCTCTCATTACAGTTTCGGTCCAGTTGCAAATTAAAACGGTCAGCTTTTATATTTCTTGTGCAACCTTGAAATATTATTTACCAGTCAATTTAGTTATTTACCAGTTATTCCAGTTATTTAGTTAAATCATCACTAGTTATCTGTTTGCCAATAATGCCAAACAAAATCTTTCTTTGAAAAGATAAAAGGGCTGAAAATGTAAATGGAGAGATAATGCAAAGCATAACGGCTTCAAAACATAAAGCAGAATTGACTTTTGTGCTGGTTCTGTTTGTTATTTACATTGAAAAATATCTCAATTCCAATGACCAAGCATGAAATATTTGATCCAATGGCAAATTAAAACGGTCCATTTTTATATTCATTTACCAGTTAAACTAGTAATTTGCCAGTTATTTAACAGTTAAATAATCATTAATTTGTTGTTTGGGGTCAAAATGTACCTAGTTTGCCAATAATGGCAATAAAGCGAGATATTTATATAGATAAGTCAAATTGGATTTAAAAATGTAGAGATGTGCAAAGTAAAACGGCTTAAAAACGTAAAGCAGATTAGATTTTTGATTATTAAAAAATAAATAAAAATAAAAAAATTGCTGATTACGTTGATTACTTTCTGGGGAAAGAAAATTTTTGGGTGAACTAACCCTTTAACGTATCATAAATGTTTAGTTTGGGGTCAAAACTTATTAAAGAAATACCTTGTTAAACTGGATACACAATTTATTTTGTAGAGACGGTAAAACCTAGTAGCAGTGCGGAGCATAACAGCATCCGAACTTAAAGCGGAATTGATTTTAAATTTGTTATTTACATTAAAAAGAAATAAAAAGGAATACGAAGATAAGATGCCCAGGAACTTATAAGCGAGAGTATTCCTGTAGGGTCTCGTTACAGTTTCAACCAGCTTGTTTAATACTTGCGTGATCTCAAAACATTACAGCAATTTCCTAGCGAGTCCAAACCACATGACTTTCCAAAATATCCCAGAGCAAAACATATCCTATTCAATCAAATCTGCAATCACCATTGATTTCCCAGTGTATCCCCTGCCTTACTTAGGAAGCATAATGTGGCGTCGAGCAGCAAACAGGCCGTGTTATAGATCCGAATGTTGCCGCCATGGATCCGATCCTGTTGTGTGTCTCCCTCCCAGAGACCAGCAGGGATAGACCACGAGGCCACAGCTGGTGTTGAGAGGCCTAGATGCTTTAATGAGCCGAGAGGCTTTGAAATCAGAAGCCTCGTCTAATTAGGCTGTAACCTTTAAGTTACTGTTGGACTCCCAATTGGAAGCCGCTTTGTGAATATCGTTTATGCTATCAGTGGGCATGTATTCTGGCCAGCGTAATGTGCATGAATAGAATGCATCCGCAAGCTCAGGAAGATCCAGATGTTTAGGTCAGCATATTTAGTTCACTAGTGATCAGTAAGTGTGCTGCTTGCTAGACTATGCATTGTTCACCAGATTGGTTAAGGTTTATTGGTGTATAACTGAAGAAAAACACCCAACCATTAATGTATTCACAGAAAAATAATAAAATATGCAATGTGTATATTTTGGATAATACTTAATTTATATTAAATAATATTATTTCAATAATAGCCCTTAATGTAAATGTTAAAGCCATTAACGTAACGTTGAATAACCTAAACTATCTAAGTTAAATAACTTTCTAAAACTATTGCTGTGATAAAACTGGTTTAAAAAACTCACAGACCTTCTTGGTTTAATAAGCAACCATTTAGCAAGTGGAAATAGGTTAATAATTGGTTTAAACAATCCTTTTAATTTTTGATTGATTGATTTTTTTTTACTGACATTAAACATTTTCTATGGAAGCCTGTTTCACCACGGAATAAAAAAAATTAAAATGGTAATTGACTGTTTATCTCGAAATTCTGACTTTTTTTTTTTAATCGATTTAAATTCGCAATTGCGAGAAAAAAGTCAGAATTCATTGGTGGTGAAAATGGGCTTCCATACTTAATTTAACATAAATGTATAAATGTTGCATAAATGAAATGGCTTAAAATAGTAGTAACACATATATTTCTTTAATTCATTACACGTATGCATGTTCACTATCTTAGACATTTATTTTCATCTTTAAGGTTGTTCAGTCAAGTTATATATTTTGTGAATGAATGGATGTAATTGTAATCATATTTTTATTTTTGGTTTTATTTGATATCTTTGCTCTAGAATAATGATCATTTAGTTGTTATTGTGTCAAACGCAAATTGAAAAAATTAAAAAATATTCTTTATCTATATCAGTCATAAAAAAAAAGAATTATCTGATTTTTACACTGTAAAAAAATTCAATTTAATTTTAATTAATTTAAAACTACTTCATCTTAAAAACTACTTACATTTGAAATATAATCAGCATAATCTGTACAAGTCATTTCAACTTTGGTTACATTAATTTGATGAGTTAAAATAATATCAATGAGTTATTGATAATATCGTTTTTACTGACACCTTAGCAACCACACAGCAATGACCTAACAACCACCCATAACGCTTAAGCATCATTACAGCATCTTTGCATATGCAAACATCACTCTTATTTTCTCTGAAAATGTAAAGATGTGGTTATTAGTGTAACGCAGCACTTCTGAGCAAGCATCAGCGGTGTGTGTGCATGGCTTCAGTGCAAAAAAATGACTTCATGCTTTGATTGCAGGATTGATGGTTCAATATGCCTCTATACGCTTGTATGCCGGGTGTTTTATGATGTCATAACTGAAGGCTTCATGATTGGCTAGTTTGTCAGCCGTGGATATCTGTCGGATGCAATGTTTCGTGCTTGACGTGGCTGAGAAATGTCTCCTTCTCTAGGAAAGGCTGGGAAAACGAGCCTGTCACCTGAACGCCGTGTGAGAGATGCCTTTCTGAGGTTCATTGTTGAAGCGTTCAGACGTTTATTGATTGTTTATTTCATGCGATGTTAATGGCTGTCAGAACGGACAGCCTGGTATCTTTTCTAATGTCTCATTCGAGTCCTTTTCATCTGGAAGAAAAACAAATGTGCAGTGATTAAAACTCAAAAACAAAACAAATACACAAAATGCATGATTTGCTTGAAATGTTAATAGAAATGAGCCTTGGCTTAAAAACAAGCATAAAGAAGGCCTGTTGTTTAATGACTGCTCATTTCATTCATTACACTGAAGTCACGGCCGCTGAGGAATTATTAGTAACGCAGACAGATGCATTACAGAAATAGCACAAAGCGCTTTCTGGCAGTCATCTTACCTACATAACGTCATCTCATTGAAGATGTTTGTTTTTAGCGTCAATCTTACATTTGATTTTGATTGAAGAAACACTTGAATTGAGGGCTGCTGCCGCTGTTTATTATGATAATAAAAATTCTGTGTATTATTGATTGGTCAAATAATTGAAGATAAATACTAGAGATGGATAGGTAGATGGATGGATGGATGGATGGATGGATGGATAGATTGATTAACAATACTTAATTTCATTTACGTTACACATTTACATATACATTTTTAACATTTCAAGTTAAATACATTAATGTTTATAATGTTTATTTTGGGTAGTTTTTATTATTTAGTGTTTATTTTTATTATTTATTTCATGTGATATACAATATATAACAATGAACTATATATATATATATAGTGTAAAAAATCAAAATTAATCTTTTATGCATCAAGGACACATTAAGTTGATCAAAAGTGTCTATAAAGACATTTACAATGTTACAAAATATTTCTATTTTAAATAAATGCTGTTCTTTTGAACTTTCTATTTATCTGTGAATCCTGAAAAATAACCGTTTCCACAAAAATATTGGGCAGCACAACTGTTTTCAACATTGATAATAATCAGAAATGTTTCTTGAGCAGCAAATCAGCATATTAGAATGATTTCTGAAGATCATGTGACACTGAAGACTGGAGTAATGAAGCTGAAAATACAGCTGCGCATCACAGAAATACATTACAGTTTAACAGATATTCACATAGAAAACAGCTATTTTGAATTGTAATAATATTACTTATTTTACAATATTTTTGATTCTGAATCTGAATCTTTCTTATCAGTTAGAACACTTCCAGCTCTCTATGTAGGCAGCAGGTTCATGGAAAATAAATAGATGTTATACCTCAAACACACAGACAGTAAAGCTAATATGATTGAAAATGCATTCAACATGCATTAAAACCAGTGCTCATCCGCTTCTGATCGCACAGCAGTCCGTAAGTAGCGTATCACGTTACATCGCCCAACAAACAGGGGGAACCGGGATGTGATGGCGTCCGTTGAGAATCGGCGTGTGGAGCAGAGCTCTGGAGGTCACGGCTGGCCTCGGGATGCAGCAGGGGTTTGGCAGGTTTGCGGATGGAAGCCGGATCGGCGGTGGCCAATTTCTCACCCAGCTGATGCCCGCTCTGCTGAACCGGCTCGACAGGTGCGGGATGCTAATTGGCAGCGTGTGTATAGCATTACAGACGCGGAGCTGTCAGCGTGAGGAAGAGCGCGAGCAGTTGTGCACGAGATACTCCCACTATAAAAGTGTATTTTGGGATTACGTGTGCTGTTTGAAAACGAGCGTTACGCCGAACCAAATTAGAAACAGTTATCACTCAGAAATTGAAGCAATTTATTTTATTTTATTCTCATTTATTTTGATGTGATCATATGTGGCCATGTATTGACGTCGGTGAGAGCCACTAATGTGAAGCGGATGAGTCATACCGATGTGCATGGCCTGTTGCTCGCTTCCTATCATTTGCAGGCACTTCAGTCGTGTTATGAGACTGCTGTCGGCCTCTCTCTGTCCATGTGACGTGAGACTCATCAGCAAAAACACAGCAGAATATGGGGATGAAGGCCATAAAATGTCAGGAGACATGTGTTGTATTCATGCTGCTGAGGCGTTCGCTGTGATATACTGTTGTTCCAGTCGAAAACACTGTTTGTCAGGGATAAAAGCTTTGATTGGAAATGCGTGGGATGGACGTTTTGTTTCGCATGCACCACATCGCCCAGCGACACAACTTTATTTCCTAAATTACATCATTTACTCGTCTTCCTGTCGTTCCAAACTCGTATGATTTTCTTTCTGTTGTAAAACACAGACCGGATGTTCATGCTGCTCTTTTCCACACGTTTTTCTTTTTTTAAACATCAACTGAAATCTATATTTTCCGTAATTGAAATTACATTATTATTATATGTATTTTATTTTAGTAATAATAATGATTAAAACACTTTTTATTTATATTTATTTGGAATTTTATGTTTTTACAGTAATTATTAGAATAATGTATAAATTATTCAAACTTTATTTGAGTAATGAGAATCCAAATTTACATTACGTAGATTAATTACTATGATTTATTAATATTTACTTATAATAAAATTATTATTCTTATTATTATTCTAATAATAATAATGATAAAGATTCTGTAATTTTATTTCATGATACTTTATTATAAATAATTTTTATTAAAATTATTCAAAAAATTATTGTTGTATATAATAACTATTAACACCAGAATAATTCATATTATTAGTTAGTAGTAATATAAAA
Organism: Sinocyclocheilus anophthalmus; assembly: GCA_018155175.1. Taxonomy (NCBI): domain Eukaryota; kingdom Metazoa; phylum Chordata; class Actinopteri; order Cypriniformes; family Cyprinidae; genus Sinocyclocheilus; species Sinocyclocheilus anophthalmus. Next base: position 1,074,810 of record JADLZN010011073.1, read on the forward strand.
CATTTTTATGTATTATTATATTTTTTAATTATTTATTAATTTTAAAATTAGTCCCTAATTTTCCAAATTTTTGAAAACAACGACAATAATTTTGTTCATTTTTTAAAGAAAGAAGAAAGCAAACATTGAAATCTAGCACATTAGATTAATGATTTTACCTGAGACCTAAATATATTATATACACATATATGTATACTGTATATATATATATAATATATATTTTTTTTTTTTTTTATTTTTTTTTTTACTTTTATAGCACACCTCCCTTTAATTAATATTTCTACATTTTATTTTAACGACCAATTAAATACTACCCAAAATTTTTTTGTATGTTTTTAATGAAATGAAATTAAAATATATCCTTTGAGCAATTTCAGTTTTAACACTGTCTATAATGATTGCTGTTGTAACTCTACATTGGAGGCGCCTGCCTTTCTATTTCTGACCCGCTGCAGATCTGCTCTAGCCATTTTCAAATTAAATCATTTTATGTCTCTGTTCAACTCATAATCCAAATAAATGTATATAAAGTAGCAGTTTTTGTATAATTCACCCATTCTACTGATGTTTATTGAGTGACATGCAGCTTCGGTCTTGCATTTGTGGCTGTTTTTAGACTCTGTCTCAGTCGTCACAATTTACCCTGTAAGCCCTCGCAAATTTGCAAAACATTGTTAGTTTACGCTTCTGTTAATTCCAGTGAATTACAGTGAAGTGAGACACTCGACACGTGACTCGTTTACATCCACAAGCTGCTGTTTCCATTATAAAAGCTTCCTGTCAGAAGTGTTGTCAATGGAAAGGCCTCTGACACCCACCCATCGGCAAAATGCATCATGTGCATCACAGATTTTCTCACCCAGGTTCATCATGATCCACGCTGAGAGATGCATAGAGATCAATTCTAGCAATGCACAATTTATGGATAACCATTTTCGTATCGGCCAATATTGACATTTTCTGCATCCATCTGAAAAGCTGTTTTGCATGTTTAGAGAGTTTATTTGTGTGTTAACTTGAGAATGTGTGTTGGATTACTGTGGCTCTCCTGGGTGGGCGTCACGTCTCAGCACTTCACAGATGATCAGATTTACAGTGCTGAAGCAGACGGGCTCTTCTGTGCCCGAGAGATCACTAACACTCGCTCACCGTTCATTCACTCATTTGTTCATGATATTTGAAGTTCATTTGCTTATTAATGCATTAGTGTGTTCATGCATCAAGTCGTTATTTTCATGCTTTTATTATTTTTGAACTAATTTGATTGGGCATTCATTAATTTTGTTGATTTATTCATTCATTTATGCATTTAGAATTTATTGATTCATTTCAGTTCATTTTTGCATTCATTCATTTGTTTTTTCAAGTGTTATGCATTGGTTAATGCTTTTATTTTAATTAATGAAATAATTTATTTAGTCATGCATTTAATTTAATCACAATAATTGATACATTAGTTTACTAATTTATTTATTGACTCATTTCAGTTCATTTATACATTAATGCATTTTTTCATGTGTTTTGCATGATTTTATGTTATGCATGATTGTTTAATGCTTTTATTATTTTTGAATAAATTGAATCATTTTTAGTCATGCATTCATTCATTTTTTATTTGTGCATTTATTAATTCATTAATATACTATTTATTTAGTCACCAATTTCAATTAATTTGTGCATTAATGCCTTTGTGTATTCATATGCATTCTTTCATTTAATTTTTTTATTTGCTCATACTGTAGATACATTCATTTATTAATGTATTCATTCATTTTAGTTCATTTGCTTAATGCATTTGTGCATTCATGCTTTCAGTCATATTTTTCGTCCTTGCATTGTTTATAATGTAGTTATTCGTTTAGTCATGCATTCATTAATTTGTGCATTTCTCATTCACATTGCATGTCTGGACACCATTCTCAGAATAACCTGTAACGCACAGGGGAGGGGGGGGGGGGGGGGGTTGGGTGCGCTGGCGGGGGTGAGCAAGGGCAGGGCGGGGGGGGGGGGGGGGGGGGGGGGCTAGCGGGGGGGGGGCCGGCGGGCGGCGGGGGGGCGACGGGCGGGCGGGGGGGTGGGGGGGGCGGGGCGGGGGGGGGGCGGGGCGGGGGGGGGAAAAAGGGGGGCGGCGCGGGGGGGGGGGGGGGGGGCCGGAAGAAAGCGGTATGTCCCAAACGTGTTGTAACTGCGAACAATGTCTATCAAAAAGACCCCCGTGGAAGGCTGGAGGACGCGAAACAAGCGTCACCGTTTACTTGCCGCCAAATCCCCTAAGGCTGCGATATAAAAGTTTCTCCAGTATTTGCAAGGTTCAGGCAAGACAGCTTTTTTCGGAGTTCTTGGCTTCAGTATAATGCGAAGAGTGGCCAAGGACCAAAAAGAGATGAAGTAATCGATGCCCAGATTCTCATTCATTATGTTTTTGCCGCAACTCCTTAATAATCACCCGCTAAGATTGTCTTCTGATAGATCACTCATCGGTATTGACTGTCATCGCAAAGCGCCTGATGTTTTTCCAGACCTTGAGACCTTCAGCTCTGCTTTGATGCCACAGCAACTTAGAACGTTGAGCGATTCAGGATGGCCCTAAAACGAGGCTAGCAGCCAAGAATCGTTTTGCCTCGCTTCCTTTTATGCAGACCCCGGTTCATCACACTAGCCTACTCCCGCTACGCATACCCCGCGGAGGACCCGTCCATGTCCAATCCCTGTGTACAGGTGAATCCTGAGGAGGCTTTGGCGTTGGAATTGATACCCGCCGCGGTCGCAGATTCACCTGCGGGCCGAAGCTCTGTGTCAACGGCGTGACGTGACACCTACGGAGGACAACGTGTATATAATGAGGCAGCATATCTTTCTGATTGTCTCTCTCCTGGGCTCCGGATCTAGGCGTGTCTTGCGGCACTTAAATCTCCTCGCGAGGTCCCGCTCTGTGGGATTACTGCTGCGGCGCAGTGCGCCTGCATCAATACATCTCCCAGCGGGAGAAACGGCGTTTCATGCATCTATCAATGCGTGCTCACATGATTAGTCATATCTGTGCATTTTATCGCTTTTCCGTCTTAAATTGCACGCATTTGTATAATATTTTTATCAAACTGCTGCGTGCATGACAAAGAATACGTCACGGCGGTTTCGCCATTCAGATAAAAACTCACTAGCAAACAGTATTTTAAAATCTAATAATTTATGGTAAAATATTACATCCCGAAAAAAAAGCCAATGCAGCACAACTCGATTTATTTATTTATAAATGTTTCATTTATCCATGTTTTTTAAGTTACAACAATGTAACAATGATATTGAAAATACAAAGATACTTTATTAAACATCACTGCAAAACAATCACTGCACACAAATTACATTATTGATATATTTATTTAAATTGTTGTTTTAAAAAGCTACACATTTTTACACAACCATACCAATTATATTTAAAATATAAAATTACATTTAAAATAGTGTTTGTTGAAGCTTATTTGCATTTAGTTTTTAATATATTAACCCCTATCTCAATGTTTTTTACAAGTTACATCTTAGTTGTTTAGTGTTTAGCCGCACTTATTTTAATAATGTATTTTTAATATTTCATTTTTAATTTTAATGTTTTTTTTTAAGTTACAAATCTGCAGAGCTTATTTTTCATGCATTGAACATGTAAAATTCGACCACTTTGTGTTGTAAACAGCACTGCAGACAAGTATATTAGATTGGACTTATCTGTGCATTAGTAATATTAACTAAACCATAAGCGTCAGGCTGTATTTCCCCATAAGTCTCTCTCACCTCATTATTTGTAATTGCCTTTTCCGCTACAGTGAAGCTCACTTTGAGGAAGCAGTGATCTGGAAGCAGCTGATCCTGCATCAAGTCTAATGAACGCCTGCCTCACACATCTGCAAATACCTGTAGAATACAAACATCTCAGCAGAGAATCTGAAACCGTTGATGTGCTGCTTTTTGTCTCGGCTGCAGAGGAAATTAACAGGCCATAAATATTTCCAAACTGTCTTTTGCTTTTTTTTAAATGTATCTTTAATTTATTGTTAACATCAGAATAAAAACTGGTAAAACTATTGTTCATGCAATTGTTCCAGTGATGCATGCAGACCATAACGCATAATGTTGCAGTTCCTTAAAGTTAATCCAACTGCCCTGTAAATGTCATAATATTTGTATTGTTTTATAAAAACTTCGTAATTCATTTTAGCACAATTAATATTTATAGTAATTTTAAATAGTATTTTTTTATTTTATTTGTAATTGTATTGATTGTCTAAATAAAATAATTATATTATAATATTTCTTCTATTTAATTCAAATCTTATTTATAATGTCATTATTTTATAGATTGATTCATTTTTAAATATTTCTTAATTATTTAAATAGTAAAGTAACAGGCATGCATGGTAGTATTGTACTGCTTTTTCACTGATTTAAAAAAAAAAAAAAATTTTTAATTATAATCTGAGAATCAAAATGAATAATGAATAATGTGAATAATGGGGATTATTTTTGCATTCAATTTCGACACATTAGTGCTATGATAATATGAATATGCTTTATGCAATATATCATTTAATAATTATGTTATGTTTTTATTTATGGGCTGATATATGACCTGCACATGTTTTATGTAGAAATGAAAAGTTGCTCAGTCTAACTTACAGAGCATTAGTCTGTGTGAGACTGAAGAATTAGTGTAATGTTTCAATTCCTGCATTAGATTCGGTTTCACTCTATACGTTACCCCTCGTGTGAAATATTATTCCCATTCCTGCTTTCTCACCGTCAGCCCTGTTGGTTCTGGTTGCAGGCAGGTTCACTTAGTTCAGTTTCCTTTGACTGCGAGAGCAAACTCATTGGTGGCCTGTGGACGAGCAGCCACCCAAAACGTGCCACAGACATGAGACACCTTCATGGGTTCACTGCTCCACTCGTTTCTGAACAGTTTTGAGCTGTTTTTCAGCTGTCTGTGTGCAAGAAGGCATGAGAGGGAAGCTAGACTCCATCAATTGCTCTTGAATCCAATTTTCCCGGTTGCTCTTCAGCAACATAAACTGACAGATATATTTCCAGGCTGATAGCCAGATAACTAGGGCATGACCATGTGTCTCTGTTTCTTGTGATGGTTCACTGTGGAGGGCTCGTGGTCGTGATGGAGTAATGATAGTACCTTTGTTTTGTGGTTAAGATAAGTATAAAAATTCACACTTTAGTGGCTAAAGCACAGAAATAATGACCAGGAAGTTCCTGAAGATATAAAACATCTTTTTTCTTTTTTCTAGGAAATATTAGCGATTTTACTATTCCAATATTAAAATTGACAGATTTGATATAGCTGTCATTCATTCATTCATTCATTCTCTTGAGAAGTACTACAGTTTATCAAATATTAAAACGGAAGCATATTATTTCCAACAATATAAGGCTATATTCCTTGTTTGTTTTGTCTTGTAAATTCTATTCTCATCTCCCATTCATTCTCATGAGAAAATACTAGAATTTTAATCATATAATACATCCTGTAAGATACTTCTCAGATAGTTTGTTCCTTTTAGTCGGAGAAAATACTAAAATGTAATCAATTCAATATTTTTAAAATTTTAATGCGCTGGTTATCATTTTTAATTTTTAATAAAAATTAATATTTATATAAAAGTGTTACATTATTGTACACTAGAATTACATCTTAATTATTAGCTTATTTTTTAATAATGATTTTAAAATGTAGCACCTCTTTCGTTAGCCATAATTTTAGCCTTCTGCTGAACTGGTCCGTTAAATTAACCTCCAAATAATTTTAACTCCTTCTCATTCAAACTCAAATCATTTGTTAAAATAATAAACTAACAACTAAACAACACCACCGTATAAAAAGACTTAAATATTTTATTTGTTTAACATGCCACGTCCTGTGACCATAACCAACATTCGGAAAACTTATCATGCAATGTAGCTGTGGAACATTATTGAAATATTAACTTAAAGGTGCCATCGGATGATAAATTCAACTTTTGTGTATGTTTGAACAATAAAAATGGAGTGTGCATGCCAACTAATAGTAAAAGAAGTGTGGGTGAACACATCCACCCTATATATGATAAAAAATCCACCACAATTTGTGGGGACTTAGGCGCGGTTTTTTTTTTATTCCTATTTTAAAATCCTCTTTCTCAAATCAAGCTGTTCTGAGATTTCTGTCAGTGACGTAGTTCTGCACAGGCCCCTCCCACGACAGTTGATTGACAAGTCCGTCTTACCTTAAGACCCGCCCTGTGTGAGCTGAGAGCTGTCCGCCATTGTGTGGACTCCGGTGCAGGGGAAGACAAGAAAGTCTCAGATTAAGCGATTGAGGTGTTCTGTTGCTGGATGTCCAACTGCAAAATAGCGCGTCAATTAGCCGCTGAAGATGCAATGAATTAACATTACCATTAATACAGTTTTATATGTGCGCAAACAGGAATGCCCATCCCGATTTGCTTAAATTCTTTATATGTTCGTGTTGTAATACATTCATGCCAGCTCATCTACAGAACAGATTAGTTTTAAGGGTTTATTAGGATCTTCTGCAAATCGCCTTTTCCCACTATGGCTAGTTACATCGGTTTTCGCGGCTGTGAAGTTTTACCAGTCTGCCGTCCCCCCCCTCACCCCCCACTGAAGAGAGCGGGCGGGGTCGCAAAGTCATTAGCACTTTACAAAGCAACACCCGGACAATAAACAGCGTGCGCTGAAAACAGAGCTGATTTTGACAGGGTAAAAAGGGTGTTTTATACACTACCATTGAGAAATTTTAACAAGCACCCACCCCCTTAGTGTGCCCCTTTTTTTTGGTTTGGGCCACTGCCCCTCAAAATGTCTTTGCACGTCCCTGATAGTATGCAGTGTTTAATAAACAGCTGTTTTACTAAATTCTGCTGAAGTGAAATTCAGTGCAGTCCTGTATCGTATATTGACGTTGCTGGTGATACACAGCCCTAAAGTGTACTGTGAATCTATTTGGATAAAAGCACTTGGCAAGTGACTTACAGTCAGCTGATGTCTTGTTCGTGACTGCGAGAAATGTTTGTGTGTGTACAATGAGAGAAACTAGCCTTTATTTAGCTGTAAATACTTGCTGAGCCATCAGGACGGCGTTTCGAGTGCCGCCCTCATCAGAAGCAATGCAGCTCGCAGACTGTGCTGCTGGAATAGAGGCCCATTGAGAGTAAAATGCAAATAAGTGTTTGGGTGTTGGAGGCCACAACTGAGGCTCAATTCTCCTTCTGCTCTGAAAATGGCCCTTGTGTTTGTCTCCCACCCATCAGCGCAGTCGGGTTACTTTTGACTGCGAGCCGGAACATCGAGGAAATCGGAGTCGAGTCCGATGCGCTGCAGTTCGAGGAAGCTCTGCATCGGTCAAATAGGGCCCTATATATGAAATCCGTTTTATTTTTTTTTCCAAATTCCGTTTTTTCTGTTTGAATTTTTCTGGATTCGTTTTTTTTGGAACTTTCCCACTAAATTTGTTCTGGACTCCTTTTTAAATTAATAAATTAACTTTGTATTAATAAAAAAACTGGTTTACATTGATTACAAGCATGACCCTTACTACGAGTTCACATCATTTACTTAAGATTGAATAAAAATTACATGTTTGGAGCCCTATGAAAATTTTTTTTTTTCTCAACCTATGTTTTATTGTTACCAAATTCTTTTTTTTTTAACATTCTAATTCATCTTAATGCTAACAAAGCTTAATTACTTCAAACTTGATTTTACACTACCTTATGATTCTCTGGGATCTTCCCCATCGAAATTTGCTATGGCTGTAGTTAAATTTTTTTCTGGTTATCAGAAAAATTAACAAACCTTTTATTTTTATTGGCCGTAAAACAGGGATTTACTATTAAAATTAAAACAATAATTTTAGTAGTAGTACATTCTACTGAACAATAGTAGGCTAATATATTTCTGTCACAATGTCTTACAGTATAATCACCCAACTTTTATTTGATGGTTACTAGTGAACACCTTTTACAAGTTATCCGGACAGTATTTCAACAACAACAACAAAAACACATCAAATTTGAAATGTAACGCAGGAATTCTTGGGAAAAGATCACTTGATTGTTAACTTCACTGCTCGAACCCTCTACTTCTTTTCACTTCCAAAAATTGTATACTATTGTAAAATTACATGTAATGTCCAATACAGTTTTTTCACAGTGTGTAGTAAATGAGCTTACCGTTAACCATTTAACACGGTTTTACTGTAGCATTTTTACAGTCTTTTACCGTAAAATGCATGGTCATTTTTTACAGTGTACAGTAAATTCCATTTTTATGACTGGATTCCGCTATTCCGCCATCGTTTTCCACATCGCGGAAATCATAGTGCCCTAGTCAAATAATAGAGTGTGACAAAGGCCATTTCACCTCCAGTAACCTGCGAGTGTTTGGACAGATGACAGTAAAAGCGCTCTGGGAATTTACAGAGATTCTGGGATTTTATTCTGCAGTGTAAATCTATTATTAGAGACATAAATTCCGCCAGCCAACTTCCGTTTGACCTCAGTTATACCCTAATTAGCATGTTCACCTAGACGCAAATTTTCTCAGAAATGCGCTTGATTTACATGGGCGAGTGATGGGAATTGCTTGGCTTGAGTTTGAGGCACGGATATTAAATGGGTTAAGTGGTTTTAATCCTAATCTGTCCATGAAATGAGCAGCAGCGTTCCCAATCCTCAGTGGGATTGGTGTGAGGAGCGTTTGCTGTCACTGATGGTGTTGGTGCTGTGTTTGCCATGTTTCAGGTGCGGTGCTTTGAAAGGGCCGAGAGCTTTTAGGGGTTCAGAGCAGTCATTCACAGTAAGTGGAGTTAATCTGTCTAAAAGCTTTCTGGTTACCTGATACCCTCCCGGTGCTCACGACTGATTGAAAGACTTTCCCTAATGCACTGAAACAGCTGTGGTGTGACGCGGCACGCGTGTGTGGTGCTCATGTGGGCGACACGGGTTCAGATCTCATCACCATCATCATTAAATCACCATTATTACCTGTTCACAGCTAAAGGGATTGGTCACTCTATCTATCTATCTATCTATCTATCTATCTATCTATCTATCTTTCTATCTATCTATCTGTCTTTCTGTATTTCTGTCTGTCTGTCTGTCTATCATCTTGTCTGTCTGTCTATCTATCGTCTTGTCTGTCTGTCTGTCTGTCTGTCCTGTCTTGTCGTCTGGGTCTATCTTTATTTCTATCCTCTCTGGTGTCTGTCTCGTCTGGCGCGTGCTTTCTATTTCTACTCTATTCTGTCTGTCCCCTGCCCTATGCCTCTATCAATAATTCTTGTCTCTTCTGTCCCTCTCTCTGTCATGTTGTTCTGTATCCCCTCCCCTTGTTTCTCTTTACTTCTCCTCTTCTACTTGTTTTTGTCTGATCCTATTTATCATTCTCGTCGTGAGCGTTCAACTTCTACCCGATATTTCTGTCTGTCTTATCCCTCAATCATTGGTTATTATTCTCTCTTAATCTCTCCTTATGTCTGTGTAATTGATTCTTCATCCCTTGGTTCGTTTATCTATCAAGCTATAGTGTCGGTCTTGTCCATTCTATCTGCCTCCTATCTATTGTTCTCGTTTTTTATCATTCAAATTGCAATCTCTGCATCGTGCCTTTTTCTACCCTTCAATTCAAATTCTCGAAACTGGAACTGACTTCTGAAATCGAAAGCTGCATTCTGCCAATTCCCTCTGACCACATACAGGTATGATACCGGGACAGTCCGACGCAAGTCCCAACTCGATGACACGGACACTCATATACACGGCGCGACTTTCCGCTCCTTTCAGCATTCCCAGAGCTCATCCCATATAAGCCACTTGAGTCCTGCTCTCCTCACTGGCCATACCCAGTACCAAAGCCTATTATCTTCTTACAGTTGCCGTAGCGGGACACACGTGAGGGCCATCGTGGCACCCACTGTTACTTTCAATCCAGTGCATGGCTAGCCCACTCACATATCGCTTGAGCGGCACGACAGGTTCACCGAGATGAGTACCCTGCCTTCACATCCACCTTTTCTTTGCAATTTCCACTTTCCACCTCATAGATGTTCGTATCACCGTTTTAAAGTAGTTCTGTGCCCAAGACTCTCCTTTGAGCTCAGCAGATTGTGCCGTTTTCTACATGCCCACGCCTTAATGGTCCTTTCCATCTCATTTATTCAGCCCTCACTGTCAGTGTCCGAGGCAGTCGCCCACCGCTCACGATACTCCAAACCCTTTCTTCATTATTGTTAGGTATATGCACCAAACACACTGACTTCTATCGTTCGCTAACTATGTTACAAAAAAAATGACCTTCGCAGTTTGATTACATATTTAGCTTATTTCATTTGAGAGTCCAAACATTACTCCAAATGATTATATGCTTTCACCTGAATTGGCCATAACCCAAACAGTAGATTTAGATTCCCCAACCCTAGTGTCACAATCCTGGGAACATGTCGTTCTCTCACCTTTCCACTTACAGAAGCCGAGTCTGGTTACTACTTTGTGAAATATCACAATGATGACATCTACCGATCACACGCGACGAAACCACCGTTCTGCCTCTCTTCTATACATGAAACCAAATTACAGCACACTCGACAAAATGTCATCGTCAAACTCCGGAAGCTGTTCCTCTCGATCCCTTCGAAACTAGTTTAAATCGGGCACCGTTTCGAACCATTTCACTTCTAACGCAGATTACAGTGCGTCAAAACCGTTCTCCTTCCCTTTATTTCGTCTCAAGATACAAATCCCGCTAAAGCTTGAATCTAATTTTGGCTTGCTGCGTTCTCGCGTAATAGACACAGTGTAATATGTAAGATTAGCACTTCCCCTGTCGCCAACAGTTTGCCTCAACAAGCAAAGTGAGTCAGTCATTTTCAGTGAAGGCCTTTGCTCATCTTCATATAGCAACTCATAGCACATGCAACATCCTTCCGGACATGCATGTACGACACATCAGTCCGTCAAATAGGATCCAAATTGACGCACATCCTAATGTCAAACCTTCGAGACAGTATATCCCAATTAACAGATTCATTTGAACTGAGGTGGTACTTGGTCCTTATTATTTTTACAATTTTAAGAACATAACAATGGAAATCAAAAAGAAAGATTTATCGCATGAATAATCTTGGACCTTGATCACAGGTAATAGTAAAGACAGTGAACTACAATAGATGCTTAAGCAGAACGCAGTCTCCCACCATTACAACAGTTTTGCAGCAACAAAAGCGACAGCGAAGTTCAGTCTCTTTACCCCATTAAGGCTTGGCGTGATATTCAAGGCAATATAGCAACTATTGCGCAATCCCCTTCAAACATTATACGCTCTGCTATTCTTATCTGCTTTCTGTCGAATACAGCTTTCAAAGTGGGTGGGAGCCGCCCTAACGCATAGCTGTGATCGCCAAACTGAAGCAGTTTAGTCACTGTCAGTATGAACGCACCTTTGTTTAATCCAGTTTGTTTTTGAAGAGTAGGGAAATTACATATAAGCTTGTAGAATGCCAATTTATCAAACAAAGCTTTTCTGACATTTTTATATGCATAAAATTTACAAATGTATGTATATATGTTTAATTGTTGTCAGTGTGAACACACTGCGTAAGATTATGCTACATCTAGAATTCAATTCAGTTTACATTCAGATACATTTTATTTCAGGACACTAGATGCAGTAAATTAAACTGGATTAGACATCAGCCAAGACTGTACATACGGCATATCATGATGCACATTGATGTATACATGCTTTGAACATTAGCCATAACCTTGTACTTCTTTTTTTTTTTTAATGATTCTCAAACTTTTGTCTCCTATGTAATGCTTTTTTGGGTATTTTGGATTTCTAAATCTGATTCCTCCATTAATTGCTGCGATGCAGTATTGTGTAGCACATTGACGATTAGTCATTCGATCCAGAGCTTCTGGTTGTCCTCCATTAGAATCATTCCTGCTGAGTTCGCCAGTAAAAATAGACCTTCATTATTGAATCAGCAGTCTCCCCTCAATCAGGCCGCACACAGCAAATCAAACCTCTCATACATATTCCAGTACGGTCTTTTGCTCAGCATCTGAAAATCCCGATAGCGGTGGAAGTCCTCTATCGGATGTTTTCGCTTCTCCTCACCATCCGTCACTATGTCAGCGGCTGCGAGAGTCTGTCTTTTGGCCCGGACTGATTGGCTTTGACTCCTCTCAGCTTTTGGCTGGACGGCTAAGCAACACTGTTATTCCAGCAGGGATATTGATAGCCCCTTTGCACCGGCACCCTGATCCTGTGGATTACAGCGCTGCATATTTGGGAATTTGAGGGTGCTAAGTGTCTAGACCTGTCTTCAGCTTGGCCTATAATTGATTATGTGTTGATAATGAATGATCATTTATAGTTCATCCACAGTATTAGACCAATAATTTGGTGGAATCACTGAGATGCTCACCTCTATAGACATTGATGCGTTAACGAATAATTGAGAGAAAACACAAAGCTTTGACTTTCAGTCAATAACATAAAGATTTGAAATGATTGCAAATGCATCGTATTTTGGGTCTGATCAATCACCCGAGGTCTCGACCGCATTAACAAAAGTCAGATATCCCAGCTCGTGCCGTTGCGGCACTCATGCGGTGAGCTGCAGTGAGCTGATTCAGCATTGTTTAACTGTTTGGAGATCATTGAAATGACAGCCGTGCTCCGTTTAGATCTAGTTTTGTGTTATTTATAGCACACTATCTCCATTGTAATCCGAGTAAGGAAGGATACCTGGATGTCTTGCGCTTTTATCCTTGTTGTAATAAACCACCGTAAGCAAGCAAGACCTCAGATAAGCTGACCGTGCACATTCCTGCCAATGCTTCGAAGATGTTTTCAAGGGATTTATGACCTCCCTGCAACAATGCAGAGAGCACACAAAAGCCTATATGGGTCATGTCTGCTTTATACCCTTGATGCAGACATATGTTGTATTATAATTAAATGCAAAATTATGCAATTTGATTATAGAGAAATATGCACAAAACATTCTGAATGTATGTGGGTTATACAGAGACTTTTGTCCTGCTTTTCATTTTTGCATTTATGAGGCATTGTATCTGGTTAGTTATGAGCTTTTTAAAGTGTCAGGATAGTTTCACGGTATATGATCTGACAGTTAGAGGAAGATTTTTAATGAAGTAAGGCCAGATTTAGTTAAAATTTTTTATCTAAAATCAAATTGAAAAACTTAATTTAACTTAACTAACCTCATTCTCGCCATGAATATAGCCGAGGTAGCTTGCATGGCATTAAATCATAAACAAACAAGCCAAATCTGACAGTTAGATGCATGCATGTGCATCAGTCCTTTACACCTTTTTAAACTGTTTGCATGTCTTTTGTTTACATTGTTAATTAATTTTTGGTTTAATTAAGCAGCTTTAGAATACATACATAAAAATATATTTCTACATACGAGTAGACTTACACACAGGTGAGTCAACTCTGTCTTTATCATAACTTTCATATTAATACTTTTGACAAGTTACAAGCAAAAATGCTTGATATTGATGAAACTGCATATCTTCATCCAAAGCATGTCAAATTGGCTGTATTTATGTATTTTAAAGGTAGTGGCACTCCAATGAATTATCGGCAAAGATTGAAAACAATTTAAAAACCTTTTTTTTTTGTTTAAAAGCCTAATCATACATAATAGATGATAGTTGACTTTGCAAGCCACAACTAAAGACAAAAAATAAAGTTTGGGCAATTAGATTTATTTTTGTATTTCTTTTATCCAAAGTAAAGCAATCTACCAGTTTATATATATTTTTGCATTCTTAGTCAGAGCATCCTTCAAAAGAAAAAAAAAAAACAAAAAAAAAAAACAAAGCAAATTTTTATTACATAGTGCTTGATTGGAAATGCCACTAATGAAAAAATAAGCTACGTATGCAAAACAATAAGTTCTGTAATCTCATTTAAATTTGTTTTTATGTTTTATTCCAAGTAAAGCACATATTTTTGTAAATCTCTTTTAAATGTAAATACTGTTCTAAAATGTTAAAATCATGTTACATATTATAATTACATACCTATATGTAAAACATTAATGTTTTAATGTTAAAAGAAAATAAATATTAAATCATTGTATAAAAGAAAGCCATTAAAAATACATCATTTGACATAAATAATGTAATTAAAATATACGTAATTCTACAAATTTGTGTGTTTACACATTAAAATTATTTATTTTAGTATTTCTTATCTAGCAGGAGACGTTCCAAACCGAAATTAAACATGCACATGTCGTTGTAATTAAATTATGTAATTCTTAAATGTCACACCATGCATAATTTGAAAAAGTTGCTACTTTTACTTTTTGTGCACATTCCATCGCAGACGGACATTAAATACAATAAAATAACAATTTAGAAATAGAAAGTGTACTTTCCTGTTATCTATAAAAAAAAAATCTATATATTTATAACCAGAAAATTACAACAAGTTTCACTATAATGCATTTACGATTTTTTAATGACAGTCTGTTGTTGTTGTTGCTTCAGGTGTGGCTTCAGTTAATCTTGTATTTTTTTTGCGTGATGTTAGCATGAGCATCGGATCTTTGGGCTCAATGGTGACTCGTTAGATCTTCTCTTACTTCTCGTGTTTCGAGCGTGCGTCTGACGGGGCGGGCGGAGGAGCACCAGTCATGCGACGCGCATCTGCATGGGCATGGGAGATTTCGCGTGCGGGGTCTCTTCGTCTGGGGCCTCACTTAATTGTCTACCGTGGGGGGGGGCTGCGTTGGGAACCCGCTTCTCCACCGGTTTTCTTCCGGACATCCCGGTAGCATCGGGTCCATCCTCTGTCACTGTTGTGATTCCTCAGCGGTAGTTAATCAAACACACGCGGGATCCGGGTGAGATATGCTGTGCGAATGCGGGCGCGTCGGGATTAAAGAGGGCAGGATGAAGTCAGACAGCCCGTCTACGCTACATGGCGTCGGGTGTGTTTTTTGCATGTTGTTATACTTGTGTTTTTGTGTTTAGTTGTTCTGTTGTCCGGGGGGGATGGGAGCGGGGGTGAGAAAGGAGAGGTTTGGTGGCAGGGAAGCAACGGGGGACTGGGGGTGATGGGGGGTAGGGGAGGCGATGAGTGTGGTGGGGTGTGCTTGAGAGGGATGGGGGTGCGGTGGCTGGGGGTCTCAGAGGACATAGTGTGCGCGCGGGTTATACGCGGGAACTGGGAAGGGAAAGCAGCAGGGACAGAGGGGACCAGACGGCGGAGAGCCGCGGGACGGTGGCTGAAGTTGAGACTCTTTTTCACAGGAGAGATCAGCAAAAGTATTCATTTCTGTTCAGGAGAAACAACTGAGATACTTAATTTTCCTGCTCTTTCTTGCCGTAGGGTCGGTGTACGAGAGAAAACTGTAAGTACCTTCACCCCCCGGCGCATCTGAAGACGCAGCTGGAAATCAACGGACGCAACAACCTCATCCAGCAGAAGACCGCAGCAGCGATGCTGGCGCAGCAGATGCAGTTCATGATCCCCGGCACCACCATGCAACCAGTGGTAAGAACCGTCTACTCGTCTTCACGTCTAGATGCATATGAAGAGTTTATTTGCAAAAACAAAAATCATGTTTTTTATTGTTAATTAGCTTAATTTTTTGTTTTTTTACCAATAAAATACCCCCAACTGCAGTTTCGATTGAGAGTAAGGTGGAATGCATAATAAAAAACATGATTTTTGATGAGTTATCTGTTTTTGCAAATGAACTCTTCATAATTACTTTTGTCTTGACTTTCACTTCTAAATGATAGTTATTCAAACTTATCTGAAAAGTAGCTCATCTAGGCCATCCCCAAGAGTAAGAGTTTGTTTCTTTCTCAGATCTTGAAGAAATGTAGCAGCTTCAAAGCATCACTTGTCTCACCATGGATGCTCTGCGTGAATGGGTGCCTTTGCTGTCATAATGAGCTTCGCAAACCCTGCCAAAAACAGGCATCACAAGTAATCCACAACCACTCCACCCGCAAAGAAACAAATTCTCAGTAGACGATTTTACGTGTAAAATACGAGTCCATGACTCCCATAATGACGCTCCTTCTCATTGAAAAGTGGGTTCTTGGTCTGATCAGAGAGAAAATCTGCCAGATCCAGCACTGCTTTACTAGCCAAAATAGTTCTAAACCAATTGTTACATATATGAGACAACAGTCAGATGACTTTCTTCACTGGAGGAAGTCATTACTTATTGGATTATAGTACTCATAAATCCTAATATTAATGGACTTAGAGTAAAACCCACGATTTTAGCTGGAAGCAATCAGTATTTAAAGTTAAAAATCGTCTGATGGATTTGTTTCTTACAAACACTACAGCTACTTTGCTTCACAAGCGTTAATTGATGGACTGGAGTGGTGTGGAGTCCTTGTGTGTTACTGGGCTTAGTTTTTTATCAGTGGACTCATCATCTGACGGCACCCTCATCACTGCAGAGCAATCCATGTGAGCAAGTGGATGTTTGCACAGTTGCTCCAAATCTGCATGAAGAAACAACTAATTTTCATTTGTTATGGGTACACTGCTTCTCTTTTTTTTGTCAAGTTGAAATTCTTTACATAATTAATGTCTTCTTCACAGCCTACATTCTGTCAGCCAGGTCTAGGGCTCGAACCCGGACTGAGTAAGCACCGTATCTGACTCCTGACCACGTCCTGAGGCTGGTCCACACAGAGATTCTCCCCACACCCCTGGTCCTCGTCCCCCGCAGCCCGCCGGTACATAAAACAACATAGCCGAGCTCACCTCCACGCAGAAGCTCCTAGCGCACAGACAAAACTCGAAGGTACTCCCTCCCACAGAGACATTGAGCCATCATTACTTCAGCCAAAAATAAAAGTAAGTGCGCGCGTATAAAATGTAGGAAGACTCTGTTGCCCTCAAATATATGGAATACTAAAAAAGTATGGTGTAAAAAAAATATAAATAAAATAAGGACCAAGTCATTAGTGGCCACATTGCTAATGAAAAGGTGCCATAAAGACGATGTCATACTATCAATAACATGAACAGGGAGGAAAGTCTGCCAGTCAGTACGTAATTGTATGTAAAAATCCATTACAATGTTTAAAAAAAAAAAAAAGACCGCTCATGAAATGTCAAAACAGTACCAATCAATAATTAAAATAAAGACAGTCCCAATCATACTCTCATTTAAGCAATGTATCAATGAAAGAAAGGAGATACAGATTCATAATGTCCATCAGATAACGTAATCTATATACTAAGGACCCATTTACGCATAACTTTCACTTAAAAGACACATAAGAGAAATAACGACCAATCATAATTCAAAATAAAGCAACAATCAATACAAAAAAAACCACAGTAATTGCATAATTCAGTAGCTCATTTATATAAAAAAAAGACGAATCATAATGGAAATAAAGAGCTACAATCATAATTTCAGTGTGGCCAATAAATGTAAAAAAGAAAACTGATCCAAACCATTGGTCTACAATAAAGACCAATAATTAATGTCCGTAATTTCAAGAAGAAGCCATCATAAATTCATTAAGTAATATTCATGAACACCGTTTTTGGATAGATTCTGAAACTTAAAACAGTTGACAAAGTCAGGTCACTGGGAAATTTTCTAACTTCAACGTTGAAGTATTTAAAGTTTGTGAAACTCCAATGGCTTTCATCTGTATGTTAAAGACGGAGCTGAATTTATTGCGAAAAAGTGTGTGAAGGAGGTAGAAAGAAGTGTCGACGCAATTTCCATGTAGAGCTGCCTCCAAGATGATCATCGGGTTGAAACAATAACGGTTTGAAGGTTTGTGTGGTGTGTGTGTGGTGGGTGTTGTGTCTGTGTGGGTGGGTCCTAGATGTGCGATACTAGCATTGACTGATGCTGTGATAATAAGAGGCTCTGTTCCTCTGCGGCCCTCCCACACCGATAGGCTGTTGCTGTCTTTGTTAATATTCAGCTCGATGTGTGTTTATTTATGTACCTGTGCTCATACATAAGAGCCTTGAAACTTCAATGTCTCACGTCTCTGTTTGCATATTTCTTTTGTGTTCCCTGTTTGTTTTGTCTGCGTGTGTTGGTTTGCGTCCAGGTGTGTCGCGAGTTTCAGCGGGGCAACTGCGCACGCGGCGAGACCGACTGCCGCTTTGCCCATCCTAGCGACAGCCCGATGATCGACACGAGCGACAACACGGTCACCGTGTGCATGGACTACATTAAGAGCCGCTGCTCGCGCGAGAAGTGCAAGTACTTCCACCCTCCGGCGCACCTGCAGGCCAAGATCAAAGCAGCCCAGCATCAGGCCAACCAGACTGCCGTCGCAGCACAGGCCGCCGCTGCAGCCATGGTGAGTTAATCACGCACAATTGATTTCAAAATGATGTGCATACAATTCTACGTTTAAAGAGTCATGTTGTGCAAAACATTAACGTGATAAAGTTTTCAAATTACACCACCGTGCCTCACCAGCTGCGTTTAATATACAGCAGAATTTAATTTACCGCATTGTCACGACACATTGAATCGTAACCAAGGCAGTGCTTAGAATTGTGAAACCGTTTTCGGTTCTGTGCACGATAAAATCAATTGACACGTGAGACGTGCCCGTGGAGGTTGCGATTGAGATATCTGATGTTAGCACATTAAATGTGGAGCACTGCTTTATTATTATATAGCCATGACCCATCTCTAGAATCTGGGTGGGGTTGCGTACCAAATCGGTGTCGACTCCCTTATCTCGTCCCGGGAGGATTTTAGTCTTATTAAAGAGGGTGAGTAAAGAGAGAGAGACAAAGAGACAAGCCGCTTGAGAAGACTGTGTGATAAAAATCGCTCTCCCTTCTTATCCATCTAGTATCGTACTGATGCAATCATTATTAGGAATAGGATATTAATATAATAAGCACGATGGCTTAAAAGCTTCTTTGCTCACACCCTTGACTGCACAAGGTCACGGGGCAGCTTACTTCCCCATTTCTCTGCCCAATGGGAGGCCTGCTCTCCTCAGATCAGTCAAAATTAAATTAAGGAGATGGATGGCATCTTCATGCCAAACTGACGTGAATGCACAAGTTCATCTATTATCCAAGCGAAACAGTATCTTGGGCCACATGCCAGGCTGCTCTCGTTTGTAAGTTTTAACGCATGTCTACGCTGCAAGTGAGCGAAACATTGCAACAGAACTGCAACACTGAGTTGTCGAATTTTGTTGCACCTTGCAATTTATATTGCTTCGATTATAACAGTTATTGTTGCATTGCAATCTCTAAATGCATGCAATTTTGTTGCACTGCTTGCTTGCAACTTAGACAGCATTCTAGATTTTGTCTACACTGCAAGCAAATGACGCAGAGAGTTTTGTGCACCGAGTGTACACTCGCAATGTATATAGCTTCGATTTTAACAGGTGCGATCAAGTTTTGTTGCGTCGCAATCTTTGCATGCATGCAATGTCAATTGCATTGCGTTACTTGCTAAATATAGTTTCGTTGATGTGTATGGCTTTGATAATAACAGGCGCTATCATGTATTGTTTTGTTGCAATCCCTGGCATCCCTGCATGCATGCAATTTTAATGCATCACTCACTTGCAGCCTAGACAGTTTTGTTGATTTATTATGGGAGCATACTAGGTTTTTTCTACACTGCAAGTAAGCGATGCAAAAAAACTGCAGCAAATGAGTTTTGTTGCGTTTTGTCACCATCACAACGTATAGTATATGGCTTTGATTATAGCAGGTGCCATCAAGTTTTGTTGCATCACAATTTCTGCATGCATGCAATTTCGATGTTGTTGCATTGCTTACTTGCATTATAGACAGTTTTGGTGATTATGGGAGCATTCTAGTTTTGTCTACACTGCAAGCAAGCGATGCAACAAAAGCAACAGCGCTCCCTTAAAAAACAATGAAACCCTGTGTGCTGCAAGTGAGTAATGCATCAAAACCAGTATTGCACATTTGCAGTGTAGACAGATTTGTTGATTGCATCTTTTTTCTATGCTGCAAGACAGCAATGCAACACAACAAAACTAGACTGCTCCTGTTATAATCAGCAAAACTGTCCACATTTCCAGTGGTGTGACGCAATGAAACTTGATATTGCATGCTTGTAGATATAGCTTTGTTTCATATAATGGGAATGAACTTGTTTTGCTTATACTGCATGAAAGGTATGTGGTGCAACAACACTAGATCACTCCCATTATAATAAACAGAAGAGAACGGTGAGATGTAAGAAAACTTGCAAGTTAGTGGTACAGATAGCTTTTTTTTATTATAATAAAGTAATCAAATTTTGTCGCAGTGCATTGTTGCATTGCAGTGCAGCTTTTTTGATTAGAATGAGAGCAATATAGTTTTTTCTACACTGCACACAAATAATGTGCTTACAAGAAAACTAAATTTTCCCCATTAAAATTAATTAAGCTGCAAGCTGATGACAAAATGCGACGTGATCTAGTTTTGTCGCACTGCATCACTAGACTGTGGTGAACAGTTCTAGCACTGATTATGATACGCGGTTTAGATTTATTTACACTGCAATGAGCAAAGCAACACAAGACAACTGTTTTGCTCCTGCTAAAGCTGTTAAAACTGCAAGCAACACAATACGACAGCTTTGTTGATTATAATGAAAGTGAATACTTTGTTCGACATTGCAAGGAATGCAATGCAGGAAAACTAGATCGCTCCTGTTATAATCAATGAAATTGTCTACTTTGCAATTTCACAAAGCGACGCAACAAATGCGACATGCATGAGTTTGCCATTTAGAATGGGAAAATTATTGTTTCCTTGCACTGCCACGCTTATTTCATTGATTATAACGGTAAGGAAATAGTTTGGTCCTGCAAGCTTACAATGTGATGCAACACATGCAACATAGTGAGCTTTCTGTTTAAAATGTGAACAATTTTGACGCAAACAATGCATCGGTGTGAATATAGTTTGGTTGCGTCACTCGCTTGCGGTGTAGACACAGTATTAGGCAGCAAGCTTTCCCGCTTCCACATCTCACGCTGGTGTGGTTTTAGTTTGCTGCGTTTGCTGTCATGGCACTCACACGCTTGGCCTCATTCACTTTGCTGTTTACTCCATTTTTGCTTTTGCTTTTGCCCTGAACCTTTTGTCTTTTTCCACTGTGACGTCTGGGTCAGAGGGTGACGTGAGGACAGTATCGGCTCACCAGCCATAACAATAAAACAAGTAAAATAAAGCCCTGGGTTTCCTGAGCATTCAGCGACCTGAGCCAAACCACCAGCTTTGGCTACAGGGTAAAACACTGTTAGCCTCAAGGTGCAATGTCCTTTCCTGATTATGATGTAATGCAGATAACAAAGCAGATTTTTTTCTAGGGTTCAAACCGGGCCAGTTACTGTAGGAATGCTGAAGCAATCGATCCCAAATGCGACCCCTGAGATGTCAGATGATACAGTTATAGTTTCTTCATTTTCTTGCCTTTTAGTTTCTCTTTGTTTTGTTTTGTTTTTTTTCACCAGTGGAAGGTTATGTAATTCTGTATGATAAATCCCCGTGGGTGGCATATTTATTTTAACGGTTCTCTATGTTGGCGGAGGGGAGCAAAACATTCAACTCTTGGTTACAAGAATATGCACAATTAAAGTGCATCTTATTCTGATGTTTATTAAAAATTATACTTGCAAGCTCTGTTCCTAAACCTACCGATCTTTCTTCCTAGACAGCACTAGACTGTATTGTAAACGTGACACCAAGACTGTTCCAAAAGATTTGTGCATTATTATGCTGCTTTCCAAGATGCCTTGTTTTGCATAAATTCATGCAGCAAATATCCTTCAGGGAGAACTTAATCCCAGAATGTATTGCGACAAGCTCAGCGAAAAAACTTAAGATGACAATGAGAGGAATACAGTTCTATTTTAACACAGAAACAATCACTAAAATAGTTAAATCATAACAAATTACAATTTTATTCATTATTTGTGAATGCTGCAATGAAAATTCAGACTATTTTGGAATGACTAATTATGACTCCAGACTCCAGTGCACTTTGCATGAGAAGTGCTGTATGCCTAGTGCACTAAGTTGCTGCCTATGTAGAGTGTTTCAAATAAGTCATATATGCTTGAGAAGGTAGCAGCCTATGTAGACAACAATGCAGCTCACTAGGTTTTGGTGCAGAGCTCGAGAGAATCCAGACGTAGATGTTTTTCCTGGCAATAAAATGTCTTTAAATGAAGCATTATATTTCCCTCGTACCCTTTTGCTGTAATCGGTGACTTTATTATAAAGAAAATTTTGAATGAATTTTTTCTTTTCCATTCGACATCCTTTTTTTGTGTGTGTGTGTGTGTGTGTGTGAGTGGCTATTCTGATTTCAAACATTTCTGCATGGCCCTCAGCGTCATCTCATTTCAAGCGTCCTTTTTTGCTGCCCGTCATTCCATTGAGCCACATCTTTACTTATTACCAGTACTTTTGCATGGCATTTTATTGGTGAGGAATATTGCAGTGTGCATATAAATATTTAAATGCAAAAAGACATTAAAATGGGCCACAATAAAAATAACTCGTAATGCTTTTTAAAAGGTCCAACGTAAAAGAACATAAATTGGACGTTCTCAAATATAAGAATAAACAGAGCTCCACATTCTGTGATCCCTCACATCAGTTGTTTTCTTTTGGTGCCGTGACCTTCACGATTTACATGTAGCTAGTTGGTAAGAGATTGCAACATATTGTGACAGAAACGAATGTCAGGGAAGACGTTCCGGCGTCCTTTAGTTTCCTTTTTGCTAAGCGTTTTCGCTGCACATGTTAAAATCTCTCGATGAGCGCTGGTCAAATTGGCTAACTTGGCCCTTGCAGATTCCAGTCCTAATTAGCACTCGATAGACGCCGTGCAACTTCACGTTGCATCCGAACAGAAACAAATGACGTTGATGCCAACCTGACATTCTTGCCATCATTAGATGTTAATTCGCCATATGCGCACGAAACCCTTCGATAGCGGATGTCGGGTGTGTTTTATGCAGCAAGCTTTCATAACACTAATATCTACAATCCCATTAGCGTGTTTGACTTTTGATTGGTAAATGGTGAGACTCTTGATTTTTGACGCTTTTAACACAGGTATTGTAGATGCTTTGTGCTTTCATACTAATTCAGAACGTAGTGAAATGTTTCTTTGAGACAAGTTTTTTCGTGTATGTGCATGCCTATTGTTTTGTATGTGGTATTACTGCATTCAGATTATTTTTGTTTTTGTTTTTTTCCTTCTCACCTATTCCACAATGCAATGCTGTCCCCATGATGCACCTCTGCTTGCTGTTACCTGTATGTTAATACGCTTGAATCCCATTGGCCCACTGCCATCATGTGCTCGCTGCCTGCTATTAAAAGACTCAGTCGACTGCCAAAGCAATGAAGCGACCCCTCGAGGCATCTGTAGATCTGGTACTATGACCTTTCACCTTTTGCTTTGCATGTAGCTTTTTAATGTACTGTAGCGACTCACAGAAGTTTTTAATTTGGCTTTGTTCTTTGTTTTGATAGAAACAGTAAAAGTCACCAAGTACATTGTAGTCAATTTTGAAGAAAGAATGTTGTGTCGTCTTTCAAAGTAAAGTAGCTTTATTTAGTAAACGTAAGTGCCTTGCTTAAGTATCTATCGACGGTTGTCGTCGTCCTTGTGTAAAAAGGAGCGATGCAGCTTCGAGTCAACATGTGCATGGATATAGAAGTGGTGCAAAACTCGTTTAACTCGTGCATGTACTCTTTCACGCTCAGGCGTTTCCCCATGGAGTCCTGCAGCCCCTACCAAAGAGACCGGCACTAGAAAAGAGTAACGGGGCCAGCACGCTCTTCAACCCCAGTGTCTTGCACTACCAACAGGCTTTGGCCAGCGCACAGCTCCAGCAGCCCACCGCTGCGTTCTTTCCCACAGGTGAGAGAAAATACACATGCACACATACAAACCCATGCACACACACTGCCCGCACTGCTTTGTATTAATCCCTGGGTCACCCTCTAAACGTTACTCCCTTTTTCTCTTCCCCGATCCTGGCGTAACGTCATAACCGAGGCTTTTAAACAGCCACGTGTCCCTATTGCATGCAGCGTGTGTGCACGGAATACTAATGCATTAAAAAACTTTTTTTTAGAAGGGAAAATACAGACGTTATTTCTAGAGCACTGCTGACTTTAATTTGGACAGTACTGTTGGGATACTTTGATCTAAAAATTATAGCCGGCCATAGATTAAATTACAAAATTCACAGAAGTGCTTTGATCTGCATGCTAAAACGCATTTGCATCTGTACAGATACAGCACAATGATTATATATATCTGACTCCCATCAATACTGGCCAATACATAATGCAGATACATGTATTACAGTTTTTGATTGCAATTATTGTAGTTGAGTGAAACTGAAGTTAAAACTAAAAGTAAAACATAAAAAAATAAAAGGTAACTAAAATAAAATAAAATTGAAATAACAAGTATTTCATCTAGTGGCCAAGGCAACATTTCTTATTTTAATTTAGTTTAACTTGATGTGCTAAAATAACTCTAACTAAAACTGAAACGAAAATTAATAAACATATATATTAATAGGCATATACATAAAACACAAAATAATGAAAACGTTTTAAAAATAAAATGAAAAAATAGATATAAAAAACTGATTCAAAATATCAATAAAATCTATAATAGTATCTCAATGATTATCAAAAATACACACTGCAGTGTTTAGAATAATTAAATAAAACAAAAATTGCAGTGTGTCTAAATAAATATAATATTTATTTAAACATAAAAAATATAAATATATATATCCATAAAATATATTTAATATTTTTAAAACATTCTTCTAGTGCCAAATAGTCATAATTTGATAGATGCTATATTCTTTGTTTGTTTTGTTGTTACAGTCTGAAGTATTGCCGATGACATTGCTGTAACATTTTAATAATTATATTTATTGATACAATATTACTCAAGTTAAAAAATATATAAAAAATGATTAGAATTATTTTCAATTATTATAAAACCAAATAGGCATCTATATAAATATTATAATAATATAAATAATACTTATTATATTTTCATGTTTAATATTTAATATATTATGAATAAATATAACATTCAGCTATATTTGAAACATTTCTTTTTCGAGAGGTCCTGTAATGTTTATAGATAATGCATGCAATCAGACGAAGTTTTGAAAATAGGTCATTATTCAGACTTAATAGCCAACAGATACAGTAAACACAGTGTGTTACAGTAAACAATAGACATTATATATTCCACCACTATGGCCCGTACTGTAGGCGTACCCGCTGCAGTATTTTTATAACAGTAAACAGAAAAAGCTCTCTCCATATGTAGGGTCTCGGAGCGAGTCCTACTGTCTATCCCTCGTAGGTGTATTTTGTCTTTCAAAAGCACCCACACATGGTGGTTGGTTTCTTTTTAGCTCATCTGTGCACCCCGGTCCTCCTTTCGCCAGCTCTGGGCTTTTGTAACAGAACTATGTCTATTTTAACCGTAGGAGCGGCCGTTGGCTCCACCGCTTGACTTCTGTGTGTGTGTGTGTGTGTGCGCAAGTTGTGTGTGTGTGTGTGTGTGTGTGGCTGGTTTTTAGCCCTGTTGCCCTCTTCCTCTTCTCCTACACTGTTTCCCTGCGCTCTAATTTCACAACGCTAAGCTCCTGTCCTATCATTGCGGCCCTTTGCGAATATTGATCCAGTTTATCTTCCTGGAATACGCTGAGTTTTTACCGGAATGACGACACGGTGGAGCGAGCGATCTATAATGACAAGCTTAATTGGATTTGTATGGCATGCTGAATACTGAATCTCTGACTCTGTGTCTAATATGTTTTTCTTCCCTATTAACCTCTCTCCACTCTTCACTGCATGGTCACAGGGTCAGTTCTGTGCATGGCTCCTGCTAGCAGCATTGGTAGGTTCCTCCTCTTCCTGTCTGTCCTGTCTGTCTGTCTTCCCCACCTCACGTAGAGATCTAGTCGCTCTTACAGGTGATTTGAAGCTCGAGAGACACTCGCGCCACACAAAATACCAAACTAGCACCTGTTGATGGAATCTATCAGTGTCACCATCACACATCTGTTTTCTGCTTTATTCTGCTTCTGGTCACCTGCAAGAGCACTCTGTTTGAAATATTCACATTTCTCTTTCTGGGGTTTTAGAATTTAAAGTTTTTAAGTGCATATTAATATACTTATTATGATTATAGTTTATAGTAGTTCTGTATATTTATCGATGACAGAGTTCAGTTTTTGATTTATTCTAATTACAGGTATTTTATTAATAGATTTATTTTGTTAATTATTTATAGCAGTTATATTATTTACTTAATTATTATTTTTTTATTATTATATGGATGCCATATATTTTATATATTCGTATTCAATTGATTTAAATGATTTCAAATGCCATTTTTGTTAAACCGTGGCTATCATTAATAATTATAGCCATTCTAGCATTTTACATATTTATATATTCATGTGTATTGTAAGTTATTCAAATTCAATTTCGAATTCAGTTTTAAATATGATAAAACTCTCTTTAATATTTGTATTATTTTAAATGTTTTTTACAGTGGTATTTAAAGTTTACATTTTTATATTTATATATAATATTAATTCGTAAATTCATATAGATTTAAAAACAGTATTATTATTACTATGATATTGTTTTAAAGTGTAATTCTTTATATTTTTATGTATTTTACATATATCATTCATCATTTTGGTGGATTTTATTATTATTCTTTAAATATATTTGACATTTTTACTGTGGTCTTTTAAAGTTTACATTTGATATATAATTCATATATATTATTACGTTTACATTTTTTTACAGTGACCATTATGATTATAATTATTATTATCCGTTAATTGTTGGAAAACAGTCATTTGTTTGTGTGAAAACACCAGATCCAAGCAAGCAGGCTGTGAGTAATAGGCTTGTGTACAATTGATGGGGAAATGTGATCAGTTTCCTAGAGAAAGAGCTCACTCGATCATAAAGCAGCACACAGACGGCCAATCTGTGTAGTTTGCCGTAGATGGCAGGATCAATACTTGAAGAAGTGCGGCCCGTCGCGGGCTAACAGCTGGTGTAAATCTATCACCTGCACT
The DNA here is from genome assembly GCA_018155175.1 of Sinocyclocheilus anophthalmus. Lineage (NCBI taxonomy): Eukaryota > Metazoa > Chordata > Actinopteri > Cypriniformes > Cyprinidae > Sinocyclocheilus > Sinocyclocheilus anophthalmus. The sequence continues at coordinate 1,102,025 of JADLZN010011073.1, forward strand.
GAGCGCTCTCTGGGTACAACTGATTATGCTGTTAAATTTCCTTGAGGTGATTATAATCAGCCTTTCTCCTCTTCTTTTGTTGTTTTATTGTTTTGTTTCCCATGCTTCTCTCGCTTTGCATCGTGATTGCATGCCATCCGCTGGTTTAACCTAACGATGGCTCGCTGCTCTGTAATATACACCACTGCTAAACGACAAAACCAAAAAACAAACTACAAAAACCTACCAACCAACCAAACACCTGTTTCCATAATGCTCCACCTACCTGTTCATTGCTTCCATGGTTCCCTTCCTGAAAAAGTACCCATGATGTACAGTGCTACGCCTGCTACTGTCTCTGCAGCAACAACTCCTGCCACAAGTGTCCCCTACGCAACAACAGCACCAGCCAATCAGGTTTGCTCCTTTTAAAAGCTTTCTTTCATGAATCCCTGAGCTCTGAATAAGCACTTTGCTACAAATTCATCCCGCAGTCGCCATGGCGATCGCACAATCTCCCGGCAAAATCTCGCACTTGCGCTCAGATCGGTGCTTATTCAGAGCTCGCACATTGGCAAATAGTAGTTGTGTTGTGTTGCATTATTTTCTCGTTTTGTTCTGCATGTCCTTGCTTTGTTTTGATGTCAAGATATCCTTCCTCCTCTACACACACACCACACAAACACACACACACACACACACCACACACACACACACAACACACCGGCTAAAAATAGACACGCCTCCCTCCGTTCTAGTCTGATTTCCATGTACTTCGTCTCGGGCTTCGGGAAAGCAGGCGGAAGGTAATATTAATAATAGATTATTTACTGTTTAACGCTAATTATAAATTCAGAAATATAGGGAAATAAGATTAACTAAAAAAGTATTATTATATTTTATAAGTTAAATAATTGATAGCAAACAGCATTTTAATAATATAATAAGAATAAATAGTTGCTGTTTAACCACTGAATTACATATAAATCTATTAATAATAGTAGTATATTAGTATTATTATTTTAATAATGTTGAATAACTGAATAGAAACCGCATTTTTAATTAATAATAATAAAGATTACCATTTAACCACTGTATTTTTTTTAACTATTATATTTTATATTAACGTTTTTATTTTTAAAAAGCTTTTTTAAAATAATTACTATATTTTTACATATAATTGTATTGTTTTGTATTATTATTGTGAATACAGAAATTAATGTCGTGAACCATTTATCGTTATATTTAAATATTCTCTGTAGTAATGGTTTTAAAAAGAACATTTTTACCGTAAAACATTATTTTAAAATCTGTTTAATAATAAAATAATAATAATACATGACAGTTTATTTTACTTATTTACACTTGCTTATTAACTAAAAATGCACCCAACATAGCGGCGATGTTAAAAGGTCATCATCTTTGATCAGTTCTGGCTCCCGTTCTTTGGGAATTGTTCACCGGAGGGTCACGTAAGGAGACTTTAGGGCTTTCCTTCCATAGCTTTTTAAACGGACTTCCTGTCACGAGCAGCATTTCCTGTTGTTTCACAGGCCTGCATCAGGAACTGGGACGTCCAGGGTTATTTGTAGTCTTGTCACCGAACCTGTTTCCAGATGCTTCCAGACTCTTTAGCGCCACCTGGCAGGAGAGTGGACTACAGCACCGGCTTAACTGAGCAGAAAAGATGTAGTTCCTGCAGTGTTTTTGATTTGATTATCTTTCATAACCAATTAGGTTTCAGTGTAGAGCCACAAATCGTGATGTTGAATATGAATCTGTGTTTACAGCCGTTTTTACTGGCATAATGCAAGAGTGCCTTGCACTCCTAACCAAGTGTGCGCTCTGTGTGTGCAAATTGCACATTTTATGTTTATGTGTTTTGAAATTTACAATTGTAAATTTCATTCATTAATAATATATAATAATGATATTGTTATTTGTAATAATGTTTCATAATGAAATAACAAAAGCATTGGAAATAATTTAATAATAATAATAATAAATGATTGTACCGTAAGGTTTAAACTATGGTAACTAATTCTTAAATATATATATTTTTTAAAGTTCGCTGACATATAAACTCATTCTTGTTTAAGTAATACTTAATTTTATTTAAATAAGAATTAAATTATAATTTAATAAATGTTATTATAATAATTAAATTTTCTTATAAAAAAAATACAGTACATTTCAAAATCTTCAAAAAAATGGTTTTAAAAATAATGTTTTTTAATTACTAAAAATTTTAAAATCCATTAACAAAATAATAATAATAATAATGGTAATAAATTTATTTTAATTATTGCCCATTTAAAAAACAACTGTTATATTTAAATGATGATGATTATTATTATTGTTATTATTATATTGTTTATTAATTTAAATATTGTAAATGTCAAAACCCCAGAGAATAAATGTTCAAAACGTAGTAATAATAATGACAAAAATAATGATAATCATAGAATATATTGTATCAATTTCCAATAATATATTCATTTATATTATATATTTAATCTATATTTATATTGGTATATATTATTAATTTATATATTGCTCATTCATAGGTTATATTCATTTCTATATCTATTATTTGTTTCGTTTCAAATGACTTAAAATTCAAATGATTTAATTATTTTGAGTCAAACAGGATTTTCAACAAGAAGAAATTAAATTAAAAATGTAATAAAAATGATTTAATAGAGAGAATGTCTCAATGACAGGTGGCTCGGATGGAAATATTTATTTTCTTTAGAATGACATGCACAGGACAGAAGTAGTTAAGAAAGTAAATATAGCCAATTTAAATTTCATGTTGGCTTGAAACATGCAGTGCATGACTTTCAAAATACAAACATTATTATTTATATCATACATTTAGCAGGTGATTCCATTCAAAATGGCTTGAGACTCATGATGCTTGTTCTTTGGCGTGATATTATACAGGTTTTTGAACACAGAGCCCACTTTTCTCTGGACTTTGTTTGCGTCAGTCTCAGACCCAGACAGACAGCCACTGACTCATCGCTGCCAGCGCTAATCTCACACATTACTTTAATTATGCAGAGAGAGAGACACACACACAGAGAGAGAGAGAGAGAGACACACACACAGAGGAGAGAGCGAGAGAGAGACACACACACAAGAGAGAGAGACAGAGAGATGGAGAGAGAAAGACACACACACACACACACACACAGAGAGAGAGAGAGACACACACACAGAGAGAGAGTGAGAAGAGAAAGACACACACACACACACACACACAGAGAGGGAGAGAGAGAGACCGCGAGGGAGAAAGGAGAGAGAGGGAGACACACACACACAACAGAGAGAGAGAGAGAGACACGGAGAGAGAGAGAGAGACACACACAAACACAGAGAGAGAGACAGAGAGAGAGAGACACACACACACACACAGAGAGGAGGAGGAGTAACACACCCGCACAACACACACACCACCACACACCCAAAGGAGAGACACATACAAAACACACACACACAAGAGAGAGAGAGGAGAGAGAGAGAAAGACACAACACCCACACAACACACACACACACAACACAAACACAAACACACACACAGAGGAGAGAGGTGAGAGAGAGAGAAAGACACCACAAACACACAAGAGAGAGAGAGAGACACGGAGAGAGAGAGAGAGACACACACAAACACGGAGAAAGAGAGAGAGACACACACACAAACACACACACAAAAAAAAACACACACACACACACACACAGAGAAGAGAGACACACACAAACACCGAGAGAGGAGAGAGAGAGACACACACACACTGAGAGAGAGACACACTGAGAGAGAGACACACACACAAACACAGAGAGAGAGAGAGAGAAAACGGGACACAACCACACACACACAGAGAGAGGAGAGAGATGAGAGAGAGAGAGCCGTTAAACACAACTTTATTTTGCACTCATATCATGAAACAATTTGTAATTGACATTCCAACAATGAATAAAGATACATTTTTAAATTCAGTGTTGACTACTCAAACCTCAGCAATACCAATTTAGCACTAATTCATCATCATTGTCATTCACAAAAATAAAATTTGTATTTATACACCACTTTCTTTTAAATATTAATATATCATTATTCATTTTATAAAATTCATACTCTATTTTAACTCTAGATTCCACTAAAGCTTTAAACAATTTTATTATATTAATTATTTTCCCTTCGTTTTCAATTTTATATGCTTTCCAAATTGTTAACTTTGCTTGACCAATTAAAAAATTGGAAAAGGTACAACACTCACTTTGAGACTTATAATATTTACACCCAAAAATGAACATTGTTTTTGAAAGATTCCAACCAAACCCCTTAAAAATATTCTCCAAAAGATCCAAAAGAGGTATAATTCTATAACAATTAGAAAAAATATGAAACACAGTATCTGGAACATTGCAAAATTTACAAACTAAAGATGTATTAAAATTACACTTATACAAAAAGGTCTTTGTTGCTAGTGCACAATGCAGAATGCGCCATTGTAGATCTCCTGATCTTTTTGGTAATGGACTTTTATAAAACAAATGCCATGAAGGCGATTGTACATCAGGAACCAAAAGATAACTCCTCCATTTTGTGTCTGTCTTATTTTTAAAATATTCACAAAATCTCGACTTTACACAAGCTATATATAAATGGCGCTTACTACTTTCAGAAAAACACATATGTTGAATTTCTTGTAAAGAAAAAAGTTGCCTTACACCTTCATTATCCTGCCAGTTATATGGTGTAACAAATAATTCAGGAAAAGAACACTGATTTAACCCACCAACAAAAAAATCTTTGAGGAACTTATTTAACGATAAAGGGAATGATGTTTTTAACTTACTTAAAACATTTTTCACAATCCTTTCTGACCTTCTCCCCATTTGTTGAATAATCTCTTGTATAGAAAACCACTTATTTTGTTCTGTATCAATTAAATCTCCAACTTTTAAAACACCAGATGAAATAAAGGTGTTGATTTCAATGCTTGGTAAACTATATTGATGACATAACCATGAATTATAAAAAAGTGGTTCTTCAAGACCAAAATGATGCTCTCTCTCAACTTTAAATATACTCCATGCACTTAGTACAGACTGATAAAACCCCCTAATGCCCAAACCTTCAACTACTTTTTTAGACATTAGAAATAATTGTCTGTCAAGTCCCATTTTACTAGTGGCTCGTAATACTGCCAAACCACACATTATCCATGGCTTCAATTCCGCAATATAAAGCAGTTTTTGGGCTGATTGTAACCTCATAGCTTTCCATTTTGACACTAAAGCAATAAGACCTTGACCGCCTTCAAACACAGGTAAATTCAAAATGCCTGGATGAAGCCAATGATGTCCTCCCCAAAAAAGTTTACAAAATGTCTCTGGAGCAGCTGCAAAAGTCCTGCTGGAGGGTCCAGAACAGTCAATCGGTGCCACAACATTGATGCAGCCAAGTTGTTTACCACTAGAACTCTGCCTCTGTACGATAGTTGTTGTTGAATCCAACTCCATCTTTTTAATCTTCCAAGTACTTTTTCAACTACTCCATCCCAATTCTTTGTCATATATTGCGGAGTACCAAAAAAGATTCCAAGAATTTTCACTCCCTCTGTGTTCCAATGACACTGCTGTGGGAGATGAGGTGGATCTTCTCCTTGCCATTGACCAAACAGTAGTGCTTCTGTTTTGTTCCAATTCACCCGTGCTGAAGATGCTTTTTGATATGAGTCCAAACACTTGCACAGTTCAAAAATATCTTCTTGGGATCTTATTATAACCGTAACGTCGTCAGCATAAGCACTAAGTTTAACTGTAGTAGCTTCCGATATATTGGGATTGAGGACTGAAATACCTTGTAGTTTTTCCCTTAGCACTCTTAATAAAGGTTCTATAGATATTACATATAAAAGTCCAGAGAGGCTGCATCCTTGTCTTACACCTCTACGAACAGGAAAAGTTCTTGTTAAGGTTCCATTTATCTTCAGCATACTACAAACATCTGTATAAAGTATCTGAATCCATGAAATGAACTGTTCTCCAAATCCAAAAGCTGACAAAGTATTGAAAAGATATCCATAATCGACTCTGTCAAATGCCTTTTCCTGGTCAAGAGACAAAAGGCCTACATCAAGTTTATATATCTCAGTAAGATGTAGTAGGTCACGCACCAGAAAAAGGTTATCAAAGATGGAACGTCTTGGAATGCAATATGATTGATTTTCATCAATTATAGAAGCCATAACCCTCTTCAAACGATTTGTTAATGCTTTTGAAAGGATCTTATAATCTATTCCAAGTAAGGAGATAGGACGCCAGTTTTTCAAGAATCCTAAATCTCCTTTCTTCGGCAATAACGTTATTATGGCTCTTCTGCAACTGAGGGGAAGAATTTTAGATTTTTCACATTCAAGAAACACAGCATATAAATCTGGTCCAATCAATGACCAAAAAATTTGATAAAAATCAGAGGTCAGTCCATCTAATCCCGGAGATCGTCCAGAAGATTGTTGTTTAGCCGCTATGCTCAATTCTTCAAATGAAAGTGCTTTTTCCAGTTGTATCTTCTCACCTGCACTCAATTTTGGAACTCCACTGAGAAAAAAATCTATTGCCTCAGAATCACAAGGTTGAGCACTATAGAGTTCTTCATAAAAGGACAAAACTTGTGAAACAATTTCTCTCTTTTCTGTTGTCTCTCTTCCATCAGATAGTTTAAGATGAGTAATCAGCTTCTTTTCTCGAACTTTTCTTTCCAATGCAAAAAAGAAAGATGTTGAAGAATCCATATTATTAAGCTGAGTAAATCTTGCTTGTACTTTTGTTACTTGATCTCTTTCTTCATGCAAATTTTTTAAAAGAAAGTTATATTGTTCAAGCAAATCCCCACTAGTTCCATCTCTCCCACTTATGGAGCTATTCAATCTCATTATTTCTTTTTCCAGCTGTTCAATTTTCTTCTGGATTTCTTTTGCATTGTTTTTTACATACTGTTGACAAAACGACTGAATCTGAATTTTCCCAATGTCCCACCATTGACTTAGGGACTTAAACTCTGTCTTTCTCTCTCTCCAAGCTCTCCAAAAGAAAGGAAATAAATGTACAAATGTACGATCTTGCAGCAAGTTGTTATTAAAATGCCAATAAGATTTGTAAATAGTACTTGATGTTGTAACCATAACAGAAACATAATAATGATCAGAAATGGGTGTAGGATTAATTCTACTATCACAAAACCGTTCTCTTCTACCCTTCTGAACATATATTCTGTCTAATCTAGCCCCTGATATTATATTTGAATTCATTTTCAGCCATGTATATTGCCTACATTTTGGAAAGGATTCTCTCCACACATCTACAAGCGAATGGAAAAGTATTACCTTCCTGAGAGCTTCTGCTGAATTAAAATGAGGTTCATCATGATTTCTATCGACTGTATGATCAAGAGTGCAATTAAAATCTCCAGCCACAATAATACAATTTTCACGAGAAATATTATTCATAGCTTCCTGTAACTTCTTAAAAAATAAAACTCGTTCATATCCAATGTTGGGAGCATATACATTGATAAGGGAAAAGGACACATTTTGTAAAATAATATCTACTCTCTGCATTCTTCCAGGAATAATTTCTATCATATTGGAAGCGTTCCCCTGGACACTTTCCGATATGAGAACAGCTACTCCAGCACTTACACTAGAACCATGGCTAAGAAACTTCTGCCCTTTCCATTCATTAAGCCATTCTGCCTGGTTATATATATCTATGCGTGTTTCTTGCAAGAATATCACACTAGCCTTTTTAAAAGCTAAAAATTTGATGAGAGCACTTCCCTTTTCTTTATTACGACATCCATTTAAATTTAATGATCCAATTTGTAAGGATGTCATAAAATATTACTGTAATACAGCGATCAAAACAAAACCTGTCCCTCTACCGAATCAATTAAACTGGACTCTTTTCCTGATGGATCATCTTCTTTACTTTAGTGATTATTTTTTTGAGACGGTATCGTTTTTGTCTGCTAAACTCCTCAACTGTAGCATTTATCATAACATCCCTACAGGAAGCTAAAAATTTCCTCAAATCTGGAAAAAACAAATCGATTTGTGGATTCCGCACCCCTTTAGTTTCATCAAGAAAGCTGCTAATCTGTCTCGCCGAGTAGGATTTCGCTTCACAACCACTCAGTTCTGATGTCCCTATTAGAGAATCATTGTCTCCAACTTCAAAGAAACTCTGGATACTTTCACACTCATTGTCTGACTCACTGTCAGATCTCAGACACCAGAGCTAACTGTGAACTGACTACAACTTTCATTTACTTCGTCATCTGATTTATTCTCACTTTTATCATTTGTCTCTACACACTCCATCAAGGCAAGTTCATCCTCTCTACTTTTAGATTGGAAATGTGTTTCTTGTACTTCTATTCTTTCTTTTTGCGTTTCTACAGCACTGGCACTCTGACCTTTAACGCCTTCTGCTGTCTGATCAATGTCAACGTTTGAGTTGTTTGTTTCACTACTACTCTTATTTTCTGCTCCTATATTATTTTCAGTCTCTTCAGCAATTACTTCACGAACGACCGTATTGTTTTCTTGAACAGTGTTTTCCTGAATAGTTTGCGAGCCCGTTAAATCAGCAATATCATTTTGTTTTGGACATGTCTGTCTAACATGTCCATACTCACTGCACAAAAAGCACCGCATTTGACCGGAGCTGACAAAGATCGTGTAATCTTTCCCCTCCACTGCTACTTTCAGCACCAGATTAAGAGGGTCGTGTTGGGAGTTCGGTATCATGTAGGTAAAACGTCGGAAAGACATGACGTGTTTGAAGTTCGGATTTTTAAGTCCTAGTGGAATCATCTTAATCGGAGCGGTCAATTTTCCATATCGTTCAAGAATTTCTTTCAGGATTCCTTCTTTTATGAACGGGGGTACATTTGAAAGTACAACTTTCTTAGAAGGATTCGACAAAGGCAATACCTGTAAAAATATATTATTTACAACCAAACCTTTCTCTAACAGTTCATCAACCATTGAAACCTCTTTGAGAAATATAACAAACGCTTTGTTCATTCTTGAGGCTGATTTGATATTTTGACCACCAACCTGTTCGCTGATCGCAATCAATACATCCTCAATTGACATGGAAGCCTCCGGCATGCACTTACAACCGTGTCCAAGAGTCAAACGTGAAAAATCACCGCCTAACTAGCGCGCAAAACTTTGCGCTGACCGCAGTCAGCGCCCACAAAATTGACCCTATTTCTGTTTCTGTTATTAAAGCTAAAGGAAAAAACTTTTTTTTAAACCCCAAAGCGTGCTCCAAACCAAGCACTCTCACTGCTACTACCCACAATCCTCAGAGAGAGAGAGAGAGAGGACACCAACACAAAAAACAGGAGGAAGAGCGACACACACACAAACACAAGAAGAGAGAGAGAGAGAGAGAGTAGACACACACCCACACATCACACACACACACACAACACAGAGAGAGAGAGAGAGAGAGAGAGGAGAGAGACGCAGAGCAGCAGGCCTCATCTGGACACAAAGAGCAGCGACTGAGGGGGGTTTTTTTTTAGACAGATTTCATTCAAAGTGTATTTAAATTGAAATCTTTAAACCAGTCAAATTATATGAAGCCTTTTTATTTACTTACGTCCCTATAGCCTTTCTGCAATTACTTATTTGAAATAATGTAATTTAAGATAACCACATAGCTGTAAAATATCAAACGTTGTCCTCTAAAAAAGTAAAAAAAAAGATAAAAATAAAACATTTACAATAAAATTATTATTAACGTAATTGAGTACATTATTGTGATATTTACATAAAAATATAATGATATTTTAAAAATAAAAGATTTGAAAATCATTTTAAATAGTAAAAAAAACACTACCAGATATGCACATGTAAAAAATGTAAAGCTGACAGAATTATGCAATTAATATTCGTCATCTTGTAAAATTAGATTACTTTTTTATTATATAAAATATATATAAAGGTAAGTAATTAAAATGGTAAGTTATTTTTTAAAAGATAATTATTATATAGTATGGATCTAATAATTGTTATTCTGTTAAAATGTATATATATATATATATATATATATATAAGATAAATTTAGATTTATTATACTTTGACATTTTCTCTTGATAAATACATAGTCAAAATACATAATAAAAAATATAATTTAACTAATGTATGTATTCATTGGTTTTATCGTGTATTTACATTATTAACAAGTTTACTGTTGATAAATAAATGATGTATCTAATAATTAATTCTAATATATAATTGTTTAAATTAAATATAAAAATTCCATCTGATTATCAATAGCAAGTAGCATATCATAGTTTGTCATTGTCTTAATTAATACTTCATTTATTAGTTGCCCATCTGTCTGTCTGTCTTTTCTCTGCTATTGATATATACTTCTCCAGATTCCTGATTCAGCAGGGAATACGTCAAATATGGATAGAAACCTGCTTGTCAAATACTTCACGTGTTCCTTAAATACAGTAGTCTGAAATAAATGATATATTATCAACATTTATATTAGCAGAACCTGATTGACATCGCATACATCCCGATCCAACACTTTTCTACATCAGCATCGTCTCATCGGGCTCTGTGTAACCTGCATGAACCCTCTCTGGCCTTGCTTTCCCATCATGCCGCGGTGCAGCCGGCTATCAAGCTTCCACATTGTCTCTTCGCCTCAGTGCTCTGCTCACAACGCTGACGGTGTTTCATAGTAACTTTCCACGTTTTGTGACTAAACTAGGGTGCCACATGCTTCCTGATCACTGTGCTTCTACTGTTTGGCTTGGGCTACTTCTGGAATACATATAAAGCGTTTTGGATCCAGGCTAAATATGAGTTATACTGGGAAACTAGACCAGCTTTCATAAAACAGTGCTATTTATAAATGATATATGTGACCCTGGAGCACAAAACCAGTCGTGAGGGTCAATTTTTTTAAATTGAGATTTATACAACATCTGAAAGCTGAATAAATAAGCTTTCCACAAAATTTGGCCGAGATACAACTATTTGAAAATCTGGAATCTGAGGGTGCAAAAAACAAAAAAATCTAAATATTGAGAAAACCACCCCTTTAAAGTTGTCCGAATGAAGTTCTTAGCAATGCATATTACTAATCAAAAATTAAGTTTTGAAATATTTACGGTAGGAAATTTAGAAAATATTTTCATGCAACATGATCTTTACTGAATATCCTAATGATCCTGGCATAAAAGAAAAATGTATAATTTTGACCCATACAATGTATTGTTGGCTATTGCTACAAATATACCCCAGCGACTCAACACTGCTTTTGTGCTCCAGGGTCACATATGATGTTTGTGATGCAATTTAATGGGTTTACTTTACTCTGGTATTTACAACAACATGCGTGCAGAAGAATGAAATCCTGACACTGAATGCAGATGATTGAAAATAATAATGCATCTACACACAAAAAGACCACAATATTGTACTGTGACCCGATTCCCACCTTTGAGACTGTTTAAGAAGGACATTGAATATGAATAGCATACTAGTATACTACTATGAATAATAAAGTGACCAGTATGCTGATTTTCTGTATGCATTGATTGGGCTGCCAAAAGTTGATATTTTGGTATAAAATATCCCCAAAAAAATTACATTTAAAATGATACATTAAAAAAATGATAAAATGAAAAAAGAAAAAAATTTTTTAAATGATACATAAATTGTATGTACAAAAGTTTAGGGTCAGTATTTTTTATATTTTCACATTTTTTAAATACTTTTATTCAGCAAGGATGCATTAAATTGATAAAAAATGACAGTAGAGACATTTATAATGTTACGAAACATTCAAATAAATGCTGTTCTTTTGAACTTTCTGTTCATCAAAGAATCCTGAAAAACAAGATGCATCACGGTTTCCACAAAAATATTGGGCAGCACAACTGTTTTCAAGATTGATAATAATCAGAAATGTTTCTTAATTTAGAATAATTTCTGAAGAATCATGTGACACTGAAGACTGGAGTAATGATGCTGAAAATTCAGATTTGATCACAGAAATAAATTACATTTGAACAGATATTCACACAGAACACAGTTATTTTAATGTAATAATATTTTTACATTTTTTTGTATTTTTTATCAAATAAATGCGGCCTTGATTAACATAAGAGACTTTAAAAACTCCAAACTTTGAAACAATAGTGCATCTTAATTTTTGAAGTATTTTTCCCCTTTCTTCCTCCTCAACAGAAGCTTGCAAACAAGACGCCTACTTTTTTATCCAACTCCTTTGCATTCGCTGCTTTCTACTCCTGAGAATACTAAACACGACTTTCTAGGGAGCATTTGAGTCACTACCGTAGAAACGAGAGCTCATAACCACTACATTAATATGCATACGCTCAGTAATTAGCATGCACGTCCCTCGCTCATGCCGTCTACATCCACACACACACGCCATGCAGACGTCACGTAGCTGTCAATCAGAGCACTAAAGATCGACTGTGATGCTTAACGAGCCTTTACTAATATTCAGATGCCGTTTTGTGTTTTTTTCCCCTCTGTTTGCGCAGATCATCTTGAAGTAAACCACCGAAGAGGAACAACGGGGTGTCAGGAAGCTGCTTTGAGAAACCCAAAAAGATCCCCGTGTAAATACGACCTGCCCTCCTCCCCTTTAGAACTACAGCAACCTGCATGCTAAAGCGTAACACACAGAACACAAAACACACGCCGTATACCTGTTATGCTCGGAAAAGTGACTCAACCGGTTTCTAACTTAAAAAACGAGACTAGAAAATATATATGAGTATATATAAATATATATGTTAATGTACAGCACGTTTCATAGAGGCATAAGTGAGATTTCATCCGAATGATCTGTCACCTGTCAGATAATGTGTATTTTTCTCCCATGGTTGTTTTAAATACAAATGCACAACGAGTGAGCGACGAGCGAGGGGACACACACACACACACACACGGTTTGCACTGTCAGAAATAGTGCTTAATAATAAGTGCTTGATTGTCTTGAACAGGAGGACGTCTTCTGCAGAGTATGTCTTAAACATCCCCATGCACCCTCTAGAGAGGGGAAAGAGGGATTTAGTTTCTTGTTTTAATACACAAAAACACCGAATGTCACACGGCGGACACACAGAAGATTGTCTACTGGTCAAAATGCGCCTCCCTTCTTGGACTCGAGCTATCTTCGGAAAGATATTATTCCCAACTCTTCATCCCCACTGGCCAAAGAAAGGTTTACAAGGACACAAAGCGCATACCGGTCGAAAACCTGTCAGCGGCGCAAGTGCGAATGTGGCAAACCGCGTGCCATGCAACCATGTTTCTGTCTGCGTCTCTGCTAAAGGACTGTGTTTTACTCCTTACTTTTTTGTTTTCAAATGGACGCTGAATGATTTCGATGTGTCTGTGGAAACACTGGCCATCAGGGAGTCGACTCTGGCTTCTATCCCGTGCCAAGGGCTTACATTAAACTGGAGAGCTGCTGTAAACAAACTCACACACGAGACGGACTTCTTCTCCAAATTGTCTGGGGCCTGTTCGTAGTCCCACTCACACGGTGCCCAGCGAGCGGAAACGACGAGGACGACACGTTGCAGTAGACGATCTTTGAGGCGTTGTGAATGGAGAGTGTGCTGCGCTCTCGCCGCTAATCCTGTTTTATTTGATAAACAGTAGAAGTGCCTAAAAAATCTATTTTACACAGCGAGCATCTTGAGAAGATGAATTTATGTGGGGTTGGGGGTTATAAAAACATTCAAAGCGAAGCTCCCGAAATGATTTTGGCCAGACGAGTGATGAAAACAAAACAAAACAAAAAAAAGTTAAATGCATTTCATGCAAATCATGGTCTGTTTCATTACACAATGTCGATGTTGCTAGAATCGGTGCGAGACGGCATAGGCGGAATGTTTGATTTGTTGTACGATGTTAGCTTTTATGCTTTCTTGGAGTAGCTGACATTGGAAATGTGAGGAACTTGGAGCTCAATGTCTGTAAAACATGTGAAGTTTTGAGTTTGGTAAATGATTGTCATTACGGTGTGTTCTTAACCAGTGATGTTGTTGAGTCTGAGGACTGTCTGTTAAAGGGACAGTACATCCAAAAATGAGAACATTTTGTAAAAAAAAAAGATCTGAACTGATTTGGAGAAATGTAGCATTGCATCACTTGCTCAGCAATGGATCCTCTGCAGTGAATGGGTGCCGTCAGAATGAGAGCTGATAAAAACATCACAATAATCCACAAGCCACTCCAGTCCATCAGTTAACATCTTGAGAAGTGAAAAGCGGCATGTTTGTAAGAAACAAATTGATCATTAATCGATCATTTTTTACTTCAAACTGTCCATAATCCATAATAACGCTTCATTCAGTAAAAAAGTGGTCTAGTCTGAATCAGGAGAGAAATATGAACAGATTAAGCCAAAACAGCTCTAAACAAATATGTGGTGGATTTTGATGTGAGAGATGACAGGAGATGGACTTTTTAACTGGAGTTAGTGTTATTATGGACTATGGACTCATATTTTAACCAAAAGCAATGGTTTGATGTTAAAAACGTCTTAATAATGGATTTGTTTCTCAAAAACACGCAGCTTTTGTCTTAAGATGTTAACTGATGGACTGGAGTGGTGTGGATTATTCTGATGTTTTTATCAGCTCTCGTTCTGACGGCACCCATTCACTGCAGAGCATCCATTGCTGAGACACTGATGCAATGCTACATTTCTCCAAACCTTTTCCCATGAAGAAACAAACCCCTCTACATCTTAGATGGCCTGAGGCTGAGGACATTTGCAGCAAACTTTCATTTTTTTGGGGTGAACTGCTCTTTTAACAAACACATCTGTCATTTTTTACTATAACAAATCATCTAACAGCATTGTTTAGTTTTTATTTGGATGGTGTTTTACCTGGAATTGCGCACACGGCCTTCTTTTCCTCCCTGATTTGTTTTGGGCGAAGCGTGTGTATCTGCATGCCTGCGCGAGTGTGTTACCGATCCAATCAGAACCATCATGTATTTTCATGGTGCTCGATTAACACAGACAATCCACGAAGAGACGTTTGGTTTCGCAGGAATATGGCACTGGTCTTAGCATTTTAGTTTTTAAATTCATGTCATTTTTTTCCGCTGTTGTCGCAAAAGTTACAGTTTTAATGTAATTTTTGACGTGGAAAGTGATTTAAATATATTTTATTGTCATTCTGTTCATTCTTTATTTTGTTTTGTTAAATACTAGAACACAGAACAATGGTGTAACCTATTTTAAAAATGAATGTAATTTATTAAGCCGGGCTTAGCTACGCGCAGCGGTCCTCGGCCAATCAGGAGCCGCTTCTAAATCTCTCGTTCGGGACGCCGCGTCGTAGTGTAAGCAAGGCTATAGAATTGCTTGTGTTATGTAAAAATGTTTATTGTATAGGTAATGTTTTACCAACAACAACAAAAAAAACTCAAATGGAAAAAAAGGAGAAAAAAAAATTAAAAAAAACTGTAGTATGATAGTTATTTCATAATAATAATAATAATATTAAGTTGTTGCTGTGGCAACCTAAACAGTTGCGAATACTAAATTTTGGTATTTTTGTAAATGATGTAATTGTTAAGTTGATTTTTTTTTCTTTCGTTTATTTCGTTTATTTTCTTTTTTCCTAGAGCACTGTAAAACGTTAGATTGTAAAGCAGATATTGGAACATTTCCTATTTTATGTCGAGATTATATTACCAGGAGATTTTTCGGTAGCATTTAACGGCCTCTTTATTGGTGTAACATTTTAAGATAGTAGTAAATACTCACAGATACAATAGTGTGACGTAACTTAAGAAACGACTCTAGTGTTGGGTTAACCCGCGCCCCTTCCCCGTTTTAGATTGACAAAGGATCTCAAGTACTCGTGAAGATCGTTTTTTATATTATTTATGAAAGTTGTCCTGGTTTGTTCAACAACTTAAACGAATTAACGATTGCACTTTGATTTCATGTAACCGTAGGATGTTCATTTAAAAAACCGATGCACAATGAATATGGTATGGCAACACGAATCAATGACGGTTGTTTTATTGCTTTAGTTAAACCAGAGAACTTAATATTCAGTAAGCATCTTGCATGGTATTTTATGTCAAATTAAGAAGTTATTTTCAATTTAACCTGAGAAAATAAAAAAAAGAAATATATTGAATGTTTCTATCTACACTATAAAAAATTTTTTTAAAACCTGCACACGTGATGAAAGTAACGGTTGTCCTTAATTTGGGATTTCTTACACCCCAGACGAAATGTACAGAGATGTGGGACAAAACAATTGTTGACTGATTGTGAAAAAGCACTTTGGAATCAGTTGATATACTGAGCAGACACAGCGTATCCAAACACTTTGCCTTACCTTTAGTCTATTGTTTAAGCTTTTGTGTTTCAGAGCTATTAATATGTACTAGGGTGTCAACAGGTCTACTGAACTTACTTCTCACCTCCATTTATATATGAATATATACTATACCTATAACTAATGTAAGAGTTTTTTATGATTAATATTATTTCTAAGCATTGTCACTGAGAGGCCAAAAGGCTTGACGGTGTTGATGCTTTTCAATGCCCTTTCCTGTTTGCGACGAGACGCCGTTCTCAAGGGATTGTGGGTATTTACGCTGTGCTGCTTGACTTCCATCAGTAATGCAGTAGCCCATCCACAAACACACACATTCACAGAGATAATACGAGAAGAAAATTATAAACCAAGCCCTCTTTGGATAATATTAGTTTTCATGTAACCATTTTAAATGTTTTATTTGTGCATATATATTATGTGCTATTTTATGTCATATAGTCAAATGTTTTTGGTTCCAGAAAAATTGTGTAAAATCTATTGAGATAAAATGAATAAAGAAAGAAAAAAAGGATATGTGTGTTTTTTAATGCTTGATTGTGTTTCATTTGCATGAGCATGTGTGAAACTACGAGTACCGTGGTAATACATTGGTTTTGGGATTCTCAGGTGGTGTATATATATATATATAGAATATATTATATAGAAAATATTATTATTATTATTATTTCCTTGGAATAGCCAAGTTGCATCCTCTTTTGCACTGTTATTAAACTCTTTTTTTCATTTATATTTAGTTAAAACCTTTAGGTAATTTAGTTAATTTTACTTTTTGATTCATAATTTCATTGTTTGTCATTTAGTGGTTTATATTAAGCATATATAATATATATTATAAATAGTTTTAGATTTAATATCAGTTAGCATTTATTTTATTAATTTATTTATTTTTGTGTTTTCAACAAAGTGAAAATGCGTAAAAAAAATTACATTAGCGCTCTCCAGACAACTTCCAATTAGTTTTTACTGATAAAATGCTGTATGTAATGGTGATACTATGGTATATGGTTATCATTCAATACTATACCATTATCATCTGATACCATCTTGTTACCATGGTAGAACATTACTGTGACATGAATACCATGGTATTATTTGAATAATTTAAAACTGAGTGCTCTTGTATTATTTGTGCAAGTGTACTGTACTGTACAGTTGTGATACTGCATTTAGACAAGCTATATGTTAAGTCTTACAATTAAAATGAATAGTCAATGCAAAAATGTATATTAATTGTATGATATTGTTTACATATTTTTATGTTACATATGGTCCTTTTTGAAGCTTAAAACAAGCCTGAGTAGATGTTAATTGCATGCAAAACAACAACCAGCCATTTCTGATTTGTGTTGCATGGAAGAACAAAACACACAATTTTGGAAAGACTTTATGGTGAACAAAATAATGACTTGATTCTTCATTTTTGGCTGAACTAGTCCCTAAATCAATGCACTTTGTTGTAACATCATTTTGATTTATTAGGACAATTTATTGTTCTTTGTACAAAACTCTTTATATTTAGATTTATACTCCGTGAACTGCTGATGCATTATAGATATGATTTACCGCTGATGTAACTCAAGCCAGCTTCATGTCTGCTGTTGCTTTCTAATGAAAGCTGTAGGCCTGACATGTGGACATGTATAATTTATTAAGAGGTAAGAACTGCACAACCCTGTAGATTACATAAAAATGTATGAATGTCATTGTATTGGATAACAACATCTTAAAAAATAAATAAATGCAACTTATCCATGTTAAGAAAACACACTATTCAAGCAAAACATTGATCAGTTTGAAAAACTAAAATACTGGATGCAGTGTTGAACAAAGACTATGTGACTAAATGACTTGTGACATTCAAGCGTTCAAATACTTAAGAACCACTGCAGACCTCCAGCCTCCATCAGCGCACACAATGGCCGCATCCCTGTGCGGTCTATTTCAGGTGCTGATGCAGGCGACGCGCTGTTGCCATAGGAACAGCATCCCCAGCATCATTTATCGACACGCTCCCTGCCGCCGTCCCTCATTGGTCGCACAGCTGGCGCTGTAACCATTCGCGTCGCAGTTAAGAGCGGAAGTCCCGCCCACCACATTCACCATTGCCTTATTAAGACAAGCAGGCGTGGCTTACGGCGCTCCTCCGCGCCCATTGATCGCCCAGCGCATCAATCCCGCAACAAAACTCCTATCCTCGAGCCGAGACGATGTGCTCTGGCTTCAGAAGGTCTCCACCCGAGAGTATGGCGGTTGAGGATGCTGTAAGATACAGAAGAATAGCTATTCTGGAATGCAGCAGCGTCCTTAAGGATCTCCAAATGACGCTCGGAGGGGACGCGTGATGCCTTACATGTTCGCCCTGACGGGGCGCGACGCGCTTTTATAACCTAAAATGCACGCAAATGCATGTTAAAAAATTATTTCTCCAAGCAGCTGTTAGGTTCTGGCTATTCGAGGGGGCTAGAGATGCCATGAAGTCCGCGCATTGGCTCTTTGTGCGCCTCTGTTATTTGTCTCTATGGTGAGTGTTGCAATACAGCCAGCCAGCCATGGCTCCGCGTCTGCTCGACTTCTGCGATATTCAAGCCAAGTTTCCCGTCGCATCTGATCGGTTTGGACACTGTTAGCTGGCTCCATTACGCGCGTCACGTCGGTTCTCATCCGTGCGCAATGCGCGAGTACAAGGTGGTGGTGTTGGGCAGCGGAGGGGTCGGCAAATCCGCTCTCACGGTCCAGTTCGTGACCGGGACCTTCATCGAGAAGTACGACCCGACCATCGAAGACTTCTACCGCAAGGAGATCGAGGTGGATTCGTCGCCGTCGGTGCTGGAGATCCTGGACACGGCGGGGACGGAGCAGTTCGCGTCCATGCGGGATCTCTACATCAAGAACGGCCAGGGCTTCATTCTGGTCTACAGCCTGGTCAACCAGCAGAGCTTCCAAGATATAAAGCCCATGAGAGACCAGATCATCAGGGTGAAGAGGTAAGACGCAAATAGCATGTGGTATTCTTTGAGGCTAACATGGTAATACCATCTGGTGCAATAATTTGAGCAGGTTGAACCATGGCATACCATCATTTTACAATGCTATTATTACCATAGTGTTTTGTCACTTAGGCGAAACCCATTAAACTTACAGAAATGTAACAATTTTTTGGACATGTACCATGGTTAGGGTAGAGTGGGTGGAAACGCCTCCCTTAAGGACTTTGTAATTTTTTTTATGTGAAACAAAAGTTAAATGTGACCATGGACCACAAAACCAGTCATAAGGGAAATCTGTTATGATAGGACAATACTTTGGCTGAGATACAACTATTTGAAAATCTAATAGTAGTAGTAATAGAAAATAATAAACATATAGAAAATGGTGGTATTGGACATGAACCATGGAAAATATTGAAGTACCTTGGTGTTAACATCTGATACCATCATTTTACCGTAGTGCTACCACAGTACCAGATAGTAATGAAGCCATCTGACTCCATGATCAGCACATCATAGTATTCTTTGAAGCATTACCTTATGGTACCATACTTTTACCATGGTACTGCCAAATTACTTTTTTTTTTTTTTTGGCAAATTCAAGGCAAAAAACAATAAACTTATAGAAAACAATGATATTACCATGTTTTGGTCATGTATCATGCGAAATGTTAAAATGCAATGGTATTAGTGTCTCATACAATCATTTTTCCATGGTAATGCCATACAATACTTTTGTAAATTCAAGGTGAAAAACAAACATGCAAAAAATGATGGCATTATCATGATTGTGGACATGTACCGTGGTAAATATTAAAGTGCCATGGTTTTAGCATCTGATATCATCATTTTACCATGGTACTGCCACTGCACTTTTAGTAAATTCGAGGCAAAATAAAAATAATGAACTTAACTTAAATCAATGATATTACCATGTTGTGGTTGTGTACTATGGTATTAACACCTGATACCATAATTTTACTGTGGGACTACCGCAGTACTTTTATAAATTCAAGGTGAAAGAAAACTTAAGGAAAATGATTGGTTTTTGGACATGTACCAGCATCTGATATTATTGTTGTACTATGGTACTGCCACAGTACTTTATTAGTAAGTGTTATATGAATACGGTAATCATTTGATATCGTTGTACATACAGTACTACAGTAACTACTATTAAAGAACCATGGCATTACCATAATTTTAGCATGGTACTGCTCAATCTGACAAGCAGGTGGTTAGTGTTCTGTGTGTGAGCTCAACTTTTCAGGGTTGTAAGCAGATGGAAAGACTTGAGTGTGTGTGAAATCATATAATGCTGTGTCCTTAGTGTGCGGTTAATAATAAGTCCAATGTCTATTCTAATCTTTCCATAACTTAACCTAAGGCCTAGAAACAGATGCTGTATTGTTTGTGCTTTTCCAGATCAACTCTTAAAAGAGGTTTGAACACACTGCAACAGAACAATTAAAACCAGACGGTGAGGTAGAGGATATAGACAAAAGACTGATCACTGCAGCGTCCAAACCTGAAAGGCCTGAATTATCATGTCAAAACTTTGAATCAGAAAAGCTTTTAGCTATTAAAAGCTGTTATTTATGCACTTTTCTCTTATTGTCTTCTGGCTTTCGCTGGTTTTTCGTGACCAGTGCAGTAAAGATGATGATGCTGTGATTCCGAACAGTAGAGCTGGTGAAGAGGTTTACCTGATTATCTGTTCAATCAGCCACTTTACCACGGTAATCAAGTCATAACACATCAATGCAATGGCATTCATGACAAAATGTCATATAGAGTTTTTGCCATATCCACATGCAGTAATGTGACAGTTTTTCATGCAGAACAGCCTTAAAGGCTTTTGTAACGTGCCCTTGGACTGATTTGGTGCTAAATAGTTTATATAGCCTGAAGCAGGTCCATATTTAGTTGTTTTTGCGCACACATGTTGGGTTTATTTAGATATTATGGCAACTGTGCATTTATCCCTCTTATTTTTATGTACCAAATTTATGGAAGCTTGTTTCCGCACCAAAACTATAAAAGAAAGTAAATAAGGTTATAAATGTGACTTATTATCTCACATTAAGATTTTTTTTTTTTTTTAGAATTGAATGTTATAAACAGAATTCTGAGATATAAACTGAGAAATGTCCGAATGTATAACTCCCATTCGTTAATTTTATTCTCAATTTCGAGTTTTTTATCTTGAATTCTGACACGTTTTCTCCACTAACTCTGAGTTTATTTTTCACAATTCAGACTTTTTTCTAGTAATTCTGAGGTCTTCACATAATTCTGAGTTTATATCTCACAATTCTGACTTTTTCTCGTAATTCTGAGTCTTTCACATAATTCTGAGTTTATATCTCACAATTCTGACTTTTTCTTATAACTCTGAGTTTATATCTCACAATTCTGACTTTTTCTCATAACTCTGAGTTTATATCTCACAATTTCAGGACTTTTTTCGTATTCTGTCTTTCACATACTTCTGAGTTTATATCTTGAAATTCTGACTTTTTCTCATAACTCTGAGTTTTTCTTTTAACTTTGTGTTTATATCTCACAATTCTGACTCTTTTTTTAACTCTTAGTTTTTCCTCGCAATTCTGAGTTTATATCTCACAATTATGACTTTCCCCATAATTTGGAGTTTATATCAACTCTAACAATTCTAACTTTTATCTCTCTTAATTTCCTAGCTTTTCTTGCAATTATTTTTCTCTTAATTCTGAGTTTATATCTCACAATTCAGACTTTTTTATCGTAATTCTGAGTTTTTAATCGCAATTCTGAGTTTATATCTCGCAATTCAGACATTTTTCTCACAATTGCAGGTTCATATGTTGAAATTGTAGATTGTGAGCATTAAAAAATGCCTGAAAAATTCCTGAAAAGTCATTTATTTATTTTTTAATCCTGTGACAAAGACAAGCTTCCAGCTTCAAGATACCAAATAAACACATGAATAATGATTGGAGTTTAAATTATTTTAGTGTATGTGACGTAATGTGCTGATAGTTATGAGACACAAAACTTGCACAGCTCTGTATCACTTAATCACAAAATCACTTAATTAAAACGCATTAAATGAATTGATAAAATCCAAGGTAATTCCTGTAGAAATTCCCACCACTAAACACACTCAGGATGGACACGTTATATATTGTGCAGCTGTATCTCTCTCTCTCTATGAATTGAATTGGCACCGCTTCATGCCAGAACCTGCAAAACCCCTCTAAACCTCTGGCACAGGTTGTTGATCTGCAGGAGGAGGCAGATACATGCTGAGCCAGCGGATGATAACTACAGTAACGCACACTCACCAAAATATAAATGAGATTGTGTGCCGGTGGAAGCCAAAGAAACATCACAACTGCATTAGTCCACACTAACCCAAAGACACGCTGGACTTCTGGCAGCGAGAGCCTACTTTATATCTAATGCTAAACACGCTTTAATCAATTTAGTTTCAAAACACACGTCGTCATATTCAGTTTAGCTACAGTAGGTGTTTAAAATTCATATAGCGCGGCCCACACACAATCTGTGCAGTTTCACTTAGTTTGATTGTGTAATTCTGTGAACAGCATTTACATATTGTAAAATGTGTTAAATTATGCTAATTGCTATCTAAAAGCATTAATTTGAAAGGAGATGTGTGAATGTGAAAGACGGGCGTTCAGAGTTCATGCAGACCTAACTGAATGCCTCTAAAGCAGATAATAATGATAGTTCAAATGAAGCATGTTTTTGTGCTGTCACGGTTTGAGTGCAAATCATACATTTTAATTTTTTTTTTGTAATTCAGATTAATCTTGATGAATCTCACTGAATAGTGAAAATTACCCAGTCATGATTACTCCAGTCTTCAGTGTCACATGATCGTCAGAAATCATTCTAATATGCTGATTTGCTGCTCAAGACACATTTCTGATTATTATCAGTGTTGAAAACAGTTGTGCTGCACAATATTTTTGTTGAAACTGATACATTTTATTTTCCAGGATTCTTTGATGAGTTTAAAAACGTTTAAAAAACAGCATTTATTTGAAATAGAAATCTTTTGTACATTGTGCATGCCTTTACTCTCACTTTCGATCAGTTTAATGCCATATATTTATATATATAGAATAGATATATAATATAAATATATGATATATATATATATATATATACTATAAATGGATGTTACGCAATCTGGTTGACAAATATGCATGTCACAGCACCTTTAGAAAGGCTATTTAATGCGAACACTGGTGACATGGTAATAACTTATTTTAATTGCTGTATAGATCCATATACTATAATCTTTGTAAGACCTGTGGTGCGGTGTAGTCATTACAATTCACTTTCATACTAATGAGTGGATCATTTACGCGAGTACATACGGTGTCTAATGGCGGTTTTGGGAAGTAGTGTGTCTTGAAGCGGGCCGCAGGGACGTTTCTTCATGGAATATGAGATTGTGTTCCTGAGGGTTTATCATGAGAAACCTGCTGTTTGTGTTGCCAGATAGTGACCTTTCACACTCATCTCAAATCCCTTTCTTGCTGATACAGTCGAGACTGAAGAAACGGATCTTAGATTAGTGTCGAAACCATTCTCAGAGCATCTGATGACACATGGTAGTGTGGGTGTGTGTGTGTGTGTGGTAGTGTGGTGTGTGTGTGTGTGAGTGAGGTGAGTGAGTGAGTGAGTGCTGTTAGATGTATTTGTGTGAGAGAGAGAGTGTGTGTGTGCGCGTTTTTGTGACAAATGGGGACATAAATTTGTATAATGACAAAGATATAACATAGGTATTACAAGGAGAAGCTGACTTTTCAGGACATTACCCCATGTAACCACTTTTCAAAACGCTTATAAATCACACAGAATGGAGTGTATTGAAAATATGAAATAACACAAAGTTTCCTGTAAGGGTAGGTTTAGGTGTAAGGTTGGTGTAGGGCAATAGAAAATACGGTCTGTACAGTATAAAAACCATTACGACTATGGAGAGTCCCCACTTTTCACAAAAAACAAACCGGAGTGTGTGTGTGTGTGTGTTGGTGTGTGAGAGAGTGTGTTGTGTGTGTGAGTGCAGTGAGGGAGTGAGTGATGTGACGGGAGAGAGTTGGAGTGTGTGTGTGTGTGTGTGTGTGTGTGGTGGCTGTGTGTGACAGAGAGAGTGTGTGTGTGTGTGTGTGGTGGGTGTGTGGGTGTGTGTTGTGTGTGTGAGAGGAGAGTGATGCGTGTGTGTGAGGAGTGTAGTGAGGAGCGTGGATGTGTGTGTGTGTGTGTGTGTGTGTGAGAGAGATGTGTGTGTGTGTGTGTGTGTGTGTGTGTGGGGGTGTGTGTGTGGGTGTGAGTGTGTGTGATGTGTGTGTGTGTGGTGTGTGTGTTGTGGGTGTGAGTGTGTGTGTGTGAGAGAGAAAGAGAATGTGTGTGTGTGTGTGTGAGGGGTGAAAGGGGATGTAAGGGATGTGAGAGTAAGAGATTTAGTGTGTGTGTGTGTGTGTGTGTGTGTGTGTGTGAGTGTGTGTGTGAGTGAGTGAGAATGAGAGGGAGAAGTTTTTTTTTTAAGGGTGTGTGTGTGTCGTGTGTGTTGTGTGGTGTGGTGTGGTGTGTGTTTGGAGGGCTTGCCTGAAGATGATGTGAGTGCGCTTTTTAACCTGGTCCAATTTGCTGTTCGCTCCGCTGCACCGCTGTGACCGCGAGCGAAGCTGCAGCGTATGAACATCAGGTCATCTGTCTTCATTTGTGTTTGACTCTGAACAGGAGATTTCCTCTGACTCTGTTCACTCAGGCTGATTATGGATGTTGTATGACTTTAAAATTGGTTTAGTTTGATACTTTTCTACCCTTTACATGCACAAGTTGTGACCTTTTACTTGCTCTAACGCTTGTATTTTCATGTCAGCTCAGGGACTTTATATTGTTTTTCACATAACTACCTTTATATTGGCCTTTTGCTTTTGTAAGGTGTATTTATAGTGATAGTTTATCCACAAATGCACAATTCTGTCCTCATTTGTTCCCTCTCGTGTCATTCTGAACCTGTATGACTGTGAAGATAATGTTGTGGTGGTGATTTTGATTCATTACAGTGACTTGAATCTTTTAATTCAGTTCACTAAAAAGATTTGTTCAGCGACCCTTTCTCTAGCTTACATTATTAGAGCAGTGAGAATCATTGAATGAATCATTTACCCAACAGATTCACATCACAGCTGAGTGTTTTATTATGCTTTATTATAATGTGCAAGTCTATAGGTGATTTTGAACAATGCATGCATGACAAAGAATTAGATCTATTCATTAATATAAAAAAAAATCCTAATAAGTAATATTATTATATATTAGGCAAAATAATAATTTTATTATTTCTATAGCACTTTTTAGTTTAATATTAATATTGAATACAATTAAATATAATTACTTATTTATGTAGCCTTTTTTGTTTTATTAATAATAGTATCGTTGTTAAATATTCAGGGTAAGAATATACTATTATTATATTATTATTTCTGTAGTGCCTTTAGTTTCCATTTTGCGGTTGTTTCTAATAAAATAATAATATATTCTTATTAAGTAGATTAATAAAATATTAAATATTATTATTCGTACACTCACTTTAGTTTCCTTTTTTCATTTAGTTTTACTTTTTTCTATTTTTCATAATAATTATTATTAAATATTAATTTATTAAATATGATGATAAAATTATTATTAAATAAATTATTAAATATTAAATAAAAATAATATAACTATTTCGATTTCATAGCCACTGTTTAGTCCCTTTTTTCATAGTTTACATTTTTCTAATATTTAGTATTAATATTTGAATAAATCTTGTTAAGTGTATTATTATTTGAATACACTAAGGATGCAGCTCAAAGTGCTTACGATAACCAAAGCATTACACATAATTTAATTTTTGCGTATACTTTATTCTTAATAAGTAGTGTTATTTGATCCTTTCTAGTCCGCTTTACTCTTCTAGTGTAGTTTCTGAAGGTTGTGCTTGTCAGGTTTTTTGGACGTTATTCAGCCAACTTGCTTTTAATTTCTGACAGACTTTTTTATTTTGGGAAACTTTGGGAAAAACATTCCCCTTTTTGTTTTCATTAACAGCTAGGTTACTTTGTCTCGCTTGAATCAAAGTTGTGGCCCTGCCAGCATTTTACTGCCAGAAGCATCAGCATGCACTGCTTCCAGCGGGTCTCTGGAGACTTCCAATCTGTTTTTGAGTTGGAAAGCGCCGGGGGTCGCAGGGTTACTGGGAAACAGCGCCGGAGAGGCCGTCACTTTCTGACAGACGGACAGTGAAGCCACAGAGCTTTTCAGTGCTTTTCACCAGCAGCCAATTCTCCAACAGTCCCGCTCAATAAACTTCATTCTTTTGTTTCTATGATTATGTCATTATTTTCAGATAATACGTTCAAATTATATATATGTACAATATTATAGCATTAATTAATTTTGAATTCTTCATTTCTTTTGCAGTTTCCATCATTATTTTCTATCAAACATAATTATTTTCAAATAATTACAATTATTTGCATATATATTATATAAAAGTATAAGAATTTTAAATTCTTTTGCGTTTCTTTATATATATTATTGTATATTACTGAATAATGAAATTAAAATTGTGTGTGTTTTTGTGTGGGATTAAAGTTAGCTACAAGTATAATAGTATAAAATTAAATTAATTGTGATTCTTATTTTTCCCTTTTCTATCATTATTTTTGATCATATAACAGTATAATTCTTTCAAATATGTTAAATAATGTAATTAAAAATATATGTCTGTGATTAACAATAATTACAATTATAATATTATAATGTAATTAATTTTAGATTATTTTTATTATTATTCTTATTAGTAAAATTATTATAATTAATATTTATTCAAATATTATGTTCCAAGTTTTATTGATATATAATATGATAATTTTAAAACTTTAATTTTAAATCTTTTTTAATTTCTTTTACGGTTTCCATATTTTCCAGCAACTATAATTATTTTCAAATTGTAGGAAAGTTAAAATTAATTGAAAAAATAAGAAATGAATATATGTAATTATATTGTGTGTGTGTTGGATATATATATAGATTATAATATGTCACACACACACACACACACACCAGCTAAAACAACACCCCTAATAAACGTTTGCAGTTTCTGTCGTTAGGGTGCATTATTAATCTCAGGGTGAATTTGTAGTCTGCTAGATGTGATGCACTGCATTGAATGTGATGGATTGTGAATTAGGCTACAGCCGTGTGGTTTGACTCTGGGACTCAGTAAAGCGTGTGCCGTGGCGTGTGGTTTCAGGCAATAAGGAAGGCATTCGCGCAGCAGCATGAAAGAATAATTAGCTATTGAACTGCTGTCAGATGCTGGACTGGTAAAAGCAGCGTGTCATGTGTGTGTGCAGCTCACGGTTACATCACAATCACTGCGTCGTGACACACACTCAGACGCTCACGCTTCACTGACCCTCTAATAGCTGTTGTGGCTCATGAAGGCTTGTGCTTCGTTACACTCCAGGGTAATTACATTCACTGAACTACTGCTGCTGCTGTGTTTCTTATCTTGCCACTGTATTCAATTATTTTAATCAGTGAGACATTAAGATGATAATGCAAGGCTTGACATTTGGGAAAATGTCGCCAAGCAGCTTTAGATGAACTGAATGAGAACCAGTCTGTCTGGTTAAACAAAATGACTGGTTTCAGTCTGTATTATGTTATGTGTTTAATGTGTTAAATGGGCTTACATTTATTTTTATTTATTTTTACAGTGGTAATTTAGATTTTTTTTTTTAAAAATGTATTACGTAATTTTACAAATATCTTTAATATTATGAACTATTGAATTTATAATTTATAAATATATATTATATCTGCTTTAATATATTTGTAATATTTTTTATTATATATTGATATTGTATCTTTTTTACTTTTTAATTAATAATATGTAATTTTGACAAGATACACTGTGTTATTTGAACCTTCTCTATCTGTGAATCCTGAAAATATTGTATCACGGTTTCCACAGAAATATTGTGCAGCAAACTTTTTCAAAATTGATAAATAATCAGAAATTGGTTCTTGAGCAGCAGTCGCAATCTATACGATTTCTGAAGATCATGTGGACACGAACTGGAGGAATGAGGATGAAAATACAGCCCTGCGCATCACAGAAATAAATGACTTTTGACCATATGTAATATAGTCTTTTAATAATAATATATAATATCATCAAACTGTTAAAATAAATTTAAATTATTATTAAAATAAATTGTACACGTTTTTGTAAATATATATATATATAGTGTGTGGGGTGTGTGGGGTGGGGTGGTGGTGTGTGGTGTGTGTGGGTGTTACTTATCATGACAAAAACAAAAAAAAGATATATACATATTTTTACAATTTTAAAAAAAATAAAAATATAAATAATGTATATATAACTAATAATATACTATATTAATACACTATAAAAAGTATATGTCTATATATAAGACGTATATATGAAGGAGTTTGGTTCACAAAACACTATAAACATTGATTCATTTGAGTAAAATGTGTTTTCTTACAAAAAAGTGGCGAGATGGAAAACCACTATTTCGTGTCAACTTTCACCTAGCAATCGTAGTTTTATAACATTAACACTCAAATCAGATTTTGATTTTCAAAAGATTGTATTATAAAAACTGAAATTCGGTCCCAAAATGTAATAAATCCATTGAATCAATATAAATGTTATTTTTCATATTGAAACTGTTGAAATTACACAACACAGTAAGTTGATCCACATGTGACAGCCTCTGAACTTGGTCAATACTAATCTTATTAATAGCTTGCGTTTCTTCCCCACCGCAGAAACCACCACAGGTTCACGTGCCATAAAAATTATTCCTTTTTTAAGGGTCTGCCAAGAGAAATCGCATGTGTTGTCATGCGCAACGGTGCAGTTAAAGCCGGTTTATGGATCAATAGTAAATCTCATCAACGTGATTTCAGATGGAGCGGATTAATACACAGAGCGTGGAATCACTGACAAGATACGCAGATAGCGTTCATAATCGAAGGCGATTCTCTTGTGATTCTGAACGCGATCTTGCGTTAGCTTGTCAGTTATGTTTACAGTGCGTGGAATGGTGCGCTGTGATTGGCTGTTAAGTGGAGTTTATCGGCATTCGCAGAGAGGGAGGATGGCGTTTGTCACGGTTTGGAAGAAAAGGAGGCAAACATGCACAGATAAAAAGTGCGGATATAGTGTTTTGCATAAAATTAAAATAAAAATAGACTTTTCATTAACGACCAGATACAATAGGCCTATGTTTCGGCGGTAAACTAATTTTTTTTTTAAAGGGCGTTTTTGGAACCAAACTCGTAAATAATTATATATAATTATATCTATTCTTATATATTATTATATAAGGCTCTATATGATTCTTGTCCATACATACAATACATGTCCGGTGTTGTCTTTAAGTGATTTTCATTGTGTGGACCAAGGACGGTTAAAAACATTATTCAAAATATCTTCTTTGTGCTCCACAGAAGAAAGAAAGGCATACAGGTTTGAGAGCCACGAGGGAAGTAAATGAGACCAGAATGCTCTTTTTATTTTTGGGTGAACTGTCCCTTTAAGTGTCTGGAGCTATTAAAAAGAGCAGTGCTGTTTTCCTCTCGCAGTCACTGAGATGTTCATCATCAGTCTCTCCCGTCGCTGAAGATCTTTCTCCTACTTTAATTCGAGCTGATATCAAGCCGATACTCCTCCGCTCTCATGACTCAGCTGCTCTGATGAGCGCTGGACACACACTTGTCTGACAGATCAATAGCTCTGACTCTGAGTGTGTGGAGGGAATGATTCACACACAGCTAGTGCTGCTGGGAACTAGACAAATAAATTAGCGTCATCTTTAATGATTTTGACCTCAGGTGTCGGATGGAGGTTCAATAACTGGAGCGAAGTGCTCTCATATGAACTCAATCAATCTTGGTAAAGAAAACACATTGAACTGTTTCATCTTGAGCGGATTATTCATTAGTTGTTGATCATTGGCATATTGGTATGTAATTAAATCATTATTTCTGTTGAAAATGGTGTAAAATATATAATTTTACTGATTTGTTATCAGCATAATGTAATTTTTATTGGAAAATTGTGTAGCTAATCAACTCATGGGGAAATATGAATAATTAACCATAACTAGTTATAATTAATTATTAATACTTTAGATCCACTGTAGATATTTAGCTAACCACTCAGGGTCAACCGTCTTGTCAATTCTAAGAACGTTAATTTCCTGGTTAAGGAAATAACTTCCTTACTGTACAAATCTATAAGTTTGGGACGTAATCTGCCTGATTTTGACTCGGTATGAGTAAACAATGAACACGAAAGTGGGATACAAGTAAGGTGTAACTAACTACATATAAACACTTCAAAACTAGGCTAACATTACTACATAAACACATTTAATCCGTCTAACATACACATACATACACACACGCATACAGTTGGTATAGGAATGGGTTAAAGTTTAGCACTAAAGAAAGTGACATAAGGAATGACATTTATGGAACAATTTTGCATATTCAGCCGATCTAAGCCTGTGGGAAAACGTCAGATTCTTAGTTCAACCAAACCTTGTAAAAAGGTGTAACTGATACTTTATGCATCAATTAAATCGACTAAGTTTTATACTTGCGTATGTCTGAAAAAGATTACTGATGCAATCTTAAGGCCCAAGATCATGCTGAAGTTGGTTGATGAGAAAGAACAAGTTTGCGTCAGAGTAACTTGATGAATGAAAAGGACAAGGCCGAAGCCTGGCACGAGCTTTGGTATCCTGAGCGTTTATCACATCTTCATCTTAGCATCTCAATGAACCACAGACAGGGGCGGGTCACATGGAGTGTGGCCTTTTAAAGCCTGCAGAGATTCACGCCTCTCAAGATGGGTTCGTCCAATGAGGAAGGCTGAAATCCCAAGCGGGAGGTTGGAAATACTGGGGATTTTTATTACTCTTTGTCTGTAAGCATGGTATTTCGCATATGTAATTCGCTTGAGTGTTGAGGCACAAATTAGTACCGATTATTAGAACATCAATATGTTGCATAGGTAACAGCATATAATATACACACTTGTTTCGATCATAAGAAGGCGAATTCATAGATACTAGACATGAAATAGTTACTTATATGAATGAGTGGTTTATCGTAAGCATGAATAAAAATAGTATATAATACAACAGATTAAATACAACACAGCAATAATATACACAATGGCCTGAAGAAAATGGGTGTTCATTCAAAGAAGGTTTTCCTATGAATTAATTAGTAGAAAAATCCATTTCTACTGTGGAATGTGTACTTTCGTTAGGAGAATGCAGCTAAAGTAGTCGGCTCGCATTCCACAGGGTTGTAAATGTATCGGGTTACCATGAAACCAGTGTCTTGTTCTGGCGTCCTGGGGTGTTACCAAGTATTTGTGAAATCTAGCTAACAAAATATATATTGTGTGTTGGAGTGGTCCAGACGCTACAATTGGCTCAGCTAATGCAATTTCAAATGTAAAAATATTTTTTTTTGTCCACTTGAAATTTGTTGAAAAATATCTAAAAATATCTAAAAAAATTATAATAAATATTCATTTTTGCATTTTCATTTCTTTTTCCAGTTTAAGGATTGATCGATTGTTTTTTTTTTAAAAAAACATTTAATTTAATGAATTTATTTAGTAAGTTATTTCTTAAGGAGCGATTCACAGTATAGGTTTTATATTGTAACAGCGTTGCTTGAAGCTAAATTTCAACTGTAGTTAAAATAGAATATTTTTTGTAGCTATATAGATGATTATAAAAAATATATAGCATTAATTGTGAGTAGATTTTGAGATTATGAGTAGATGTGCTTCTAGTTCAAATGTTATGAGTAGTTTTAATATTATAATTAGAACTTTTGACATTAGTGTTATGATTGGTTCTGAAGATATCGGCCCCCATTTTGTGACGTCTGATAAAATTAGTAAAGTAAGTAACGGAAGGATTGTTTATGAAAAACTGGACACTGAAACAAGCATATGCTGTTTTTAAAGCATATAAATATATTTACTGTGTAATAAAAGGTATATAGAGTGACTGTAAAAACGATTAATTGCGATTAATCGCATCCAAAATAAAAGTTTTTGTTTACATAAAATGTGTGTGTACTGTGTATATTTATTATGTATATATAAAAATCACACACATGCATGTATATATTTCAGAAAAAAATGTTATGTTTATATATTAAATATTTATATATAAATTAAATTATATGAATATAAATATATACTTGAAAATACATGGAAAAATATTTCAAAATCTATACGATATATTTATTTATACATATAAATATACACCGTACACACATATATTATGTAAACAAAAAAACTATAATTTTGAATGCGATTAATCGTTTGACAGCCCAAATAGATATATAAATTATAGTATATAGAATGAATGTTACATTAAATAATTAATTTAAATACTTTAATAAATATTTTTATAACAAATGTAAATATTTTTATAATGTCCACAGTGACTTTAAGTGAGTCTCTGGTAGTTTAACTTTCTGATGAGTGAAACATTGTTACTCTTTTAAAACATTGTTCTGTTTTGTCAACTGTTGACTCAACCAATGACACGAGTTTGGGGGCGGGACTGTCTGCTTGCCTGACCAATTACAGACGAGGGCAATGGATGCAGTAAAACTATTAGGGAAACCTGTTCGGAAACAACTGCAGTTAATGCTGAAATGCCACATTTCACCTTGGACTTGTCATTTAATGCTGAGGCTTTCGCTCATTCTCGTGTCACGTATGTTCACAGGTACGAGCGCGTGCCCGTGATACTCGTGGGAAACAAGGTGGACCTGGACAACGAGCGTGAGGTTTCGTCGAGCGAGGGTCAAGCTCTAGCTGAAGAATGGGGCTGCCCGTTCATGGAGACGTCGGCCAAGAGCAAAACCATGGTGGACGAACTGTTCTCGGAGATAGTCAGGCAGATGGACTACGCCTCTCAGCCGGATAAGGAAGACCCGTGCTGCTCCTCCTGCAATATACAATAACCCCTCACAATCACACGAGGTTCTCAAAGAGGTTCAACATGGAGATCTTAGCTGAAGTGGTGTTCATACACGTCATGCCCGCGTGAACGGCGTCTACACACTAGAGAATGCTGCAGATCCATTGGTTTGAATGGGAAGGTTCTCAGAAGGTTTTCTCAACGTTATGAACAAACGTTCTTCCAGTAACGTAAACAGAATGTTCGTTCAAAGTTCTCTGGTCTTTAATAACGTTCTTCGAATGTTTGCACAAAAACATTATTTATACATCATTCATGGAATGTTTATATCTAAAACTAAGATTTTTTAAATGCTACTATTTGTTTTAGAATGTTAGAGAGCATTTAATAGTAACGTTGTTCTAATGTTTGCAAAATGGAATGTTCGCATAACCAAAAAATAATATTTTTAAAACATTAAAAAAACTGCATGTTTTGAATGTTCAGAGACAATTGAGAAATAACTCTTTCATAACGTAATGGAAACATTAGCAAAACATTCTTAGAACTTTTTTGTTAGCTGCCAGTTTTTTCTTGGTTATGCGACTGTTTCAGAAAACATTAGGGGAACATTTCATTTGATCATTTTGCAAACATTATTGAACGTTCAGATAACAATCAGCATTTTCACAATGTGATGGGAACGTTCTCAAAACATTCTTAGAACATACTTTTGTTAGCTGCCCATTTGTTCTTGCTTATGCGAATGTTACAGAAAACATTAATGGAATGTTTCATTTGATCATTTTGCAAACATTATTGAACTAACTTTCAGAAACAACTTTTCCAAAAAACGTTCACAAAAAGTTCTTAGAAATGTTTTGTTATCTTGCCATTTTTTTCTGGGGTATGCAAACATTACAGAAAACATTAAGGGAATGTTCCATTTGATCATTGGGGAACGCTTACTTTTGAAGTTATCTGAACGTTCTGAAAAAATAAAAAAAAAAAAAAAAAAAAATTCCCTAAAAAAAAAAAAAAAAAAAAAAAAAAAAATGGCAACATTTAAAAATGTATCAAAATGTTCCATGAGCCATGTATAAATAACGATTTTGGGAATGTTATGATAGGCCATGCAACTTTGAATGAACATTCTATTAATGTTACTGGAAAGACCGTTTGTTCAACTTTGAGAGAACTTTACTGTAGATCACAAGGGTTTGCGAAAGCGATGATTTTTAGCATCTGTTCAGCTCTTGGAATCTCAAGTGAGGCCGAGTTTTCCTGCTTATGACCCGACGTTTCCCTCCAAAACGGATCGCAAAGTGCAAAGCTTTGTTTAGTGTGTAAATGTCTTAATTCAACACTTTTATGAATAATAAATGAACAAGAAACTGTAAAAAAAAAAAAAAAAAGGTCAAAGGGGTTAAAAAATGCACCAAACTTGAGTCTTTCTTTTCCCCGCATATTTTCATTCTAAGTTTGACGCTGTTCGCAAGAGACTCGATCGCGTTGATTTCGCCATTTAGTTTGCACATATAGAACCTGATGTCTTAAACTGCCATTACTTTAATAAAGAGCCAGAATGAGCTAGTTTTGTTCTTCCAAACGGCCCGCTGTCAGCGAAGGTGACGTTTCCTCCGAGGGACTCTCAGACGTCGGGGTTTGAAATGTTCACGATATGTGCGCGGGTGTCCCGTTGCAGCGATGAGGGGCTTTACTTTGAGGGACATTTTCTTTGAGGAAGCCAAATAGGATGCTGAGAAGCACTTTTCTGTTTTGATTTATGAAACTGCTGGGAATATTCAGCTGATTATATTGTGGTTTCTAATTAGCACTTCGATATAGAATGTTGCAAATGCTGAATTATGTATTTTGTAATAATGTAGTAAAACAATCATGGGATTCGCTTTAGAATAGCTTTGAATCGGGTGGGAACAGTATTTGTCATGAAACGCTATCGGCACTTTCCACAAAAAGAGTCCAGATGCCCTGTTACTTTTATTTGAAGCAATAAAGACGTAAAGAACTAGCTGTTAAATTAACCTAGCATTCAAAGTAGCTCGTTTTAAAAATCTCAGATGTCTGTAAGAACCCTTGAAGATGATGATTTTGTCCTGTCACACCTCGAGAGGTCTAGACTATATTCAGCGGTTAAAATCATATACAAACTGGTGAATTACTATTTGATTAAATGCAAAAAAATAGTTATTATTGATTAATATTATTTTAAAATATGTGATAAATTAAATAAAGTTTATTTAATTTTAATGAATTAATTTAATTTCAATCATATAAATATTCATTTTACATTTACATTTAGTAATTTAGAAGACGCTTTTATCCAAAGTGACTTATTCTATTTCAATTATTCAATTTAACGGAGTTATTAAATGACTATAATAAAGAGAGAAAAACTAGTTAGATTCAAAGTAGCAGGTTTTAAAAACATAAACATGCTACATAAACATTTTAGCCTGCTGCATCTCGGAGGTCTAGTTAAAATCATATAACATCTGTTGAATTGATATTCAGTTAAATATAGAAAAAATACTATTAATGTTAGTTAAAAATAGGTAATAATTTAAAATATTTTTCTATAGTTTATACGTGTAATAAAAAAACAATTAAACATTTATTCTGAATTCATTTTAGTTATTAAATAACTAAAATACACCTAAAATAAAACATTTCATATAATATTTAGTTTGACCTCCTGAGGCGGAGGAACACGATTCTTCAGCGTTTCAAACTCTATTTTGTACCCTATTTGTGGAAAGTGCCTTTAATCTTGAAGCCTGTACTAGATGTGATTATTAATTTAACGATATTTTGGAACAGGAATAACCATAATGCAGTCAAACACGTGAATGTTGTACAGAAACACATGGAGGAAAACAAATATAGTTTGTACGGGGCACTTTACTATCAATCGAAGCGTCCCTCGATTCATCCGCTTGAGTAAAAATGACAAGAAATAATAATAATAAGCAAACTCATTTCATCACACCTTTCTCAGGAGAGTTAGAGGCTATCAAATCTATTATTAAAGTTTATGAGGATATTTTTTGTCATTTTATTTCTGTTTATTTAATCATAGAGTAATAACGTTTCTTTATCTATATTGTCATTTTGGTATTATGGTCATTTGGTATTACAGAGCAATTCTTATTTAAACCATCACATACATCTGTGATCCATACGATCATGTGGTTCACGAATCCAGAAATGTACAAATGTGTAAAAAAAAAAAACTAATGTAAAGAAAACAATTCAAGACGGTTGTGTGTAGTTTATATAAAAGATGTCAAACTTACAGTATGTTGATTTAGCGGTCATATGCATGGCTAAATCATCATTGTTTGTGAATATTACAGCAGTGAGACTGAACAAGCGGAGTAGACACACACACAAAAATACACGATCACTCAAGGATCCTCCAGACGATCATTTATGGGTGAATATGCCTTGCCATGCGAACTAAGGGTTTGCCTTTTTAACTTTCATCATTGATCTTATATTTTTTTAAGTGAACATTTACCCTCTTCCACATGGTAAATGGATTGTGAATGTGGGTTCATTCAACACTACAATAAAGACATCTTACAAGACAGCTGAAGACGCAAGCTTGAGTTTGTCTGGCTGTTCGAGCCAATCGTTTTCATGGAAATGCACGTGCATTAGATGTGTGTGATTTCAGCTAAAGTTGCACAATTTACCAGTATATTGTTGCCAGATTTTATTCCTAGTATTTTATTATAATGTTGACACACAGTTTATGAGATCTTAGTATTTCCCTGTTCAAGCAGACGGAGCTAAATTACTTTGTCTGTGGTACAGTATACAGTGGGTACGGAAAGTACTCAGACCCCCTTAAATTTTTCACTCTTTGTTATATTGCCGCCATTTGCTAAAATCATTTAAGTTATTTTTTTCATCATTAATGTACACACAGCACACCATATTGACAGAAAAAAAACAGAATTGTTGACATTTTTGCAGATGTATTAAAAAAGAAAACCTGAAATATCAAATGGTCCTAAGTATTCAGACACTTTGCTCAGAATTTAGTAGAAGCACCCTTTTGATCTAATACAGCCATGAGTCTTTTTGGGAAAAGAAGTGCCCTTTGGGAAAAGTTTTTCACACCTGGATTTGGGGAAACTCTGCCATTCCTCCTTGCAGATTCTCCTCTCCAGTTCTGTCAGGTTGGATGTTAAACGTTGGTGGACAGCCATTTTTAGGTCTCTCCAGAGATGCTCAATTGGGTTTAAGTCAGGGCTCTGGCTGGGCCATTCAAGAACAGTCACAGAGTTGTTGTGAAGCCACTCCTTCGTTATTTTAGGTGTGTGCTTAGGGTCATTTGTCTCGTTGGAAGGTAAACCTTCGGCCCAGTATGAGGTCATGAGCACTCTGGAGAAGTTTTCGTCCAGGATATCCCTGTACTAATTCATCTTTCCCTCGATTGCAACCAGTCGTCCTGTCACTGCAGCTGACAAACACCCCCACAGCATGATGCTGCCTCCACCATGCTTCACTGTTGGGACTGTTTTGTACAGGTGATGAGCAGTGCCTGGTTTTTCCACACATACCGCTTAGAATTAAGACCAAAAAGTTCTACCTTGGTCTCATCAGACCAGAGAGTCCTTCAGGTGTTTTTTAGCAAACTCCATGCGGGCTTTCATGTGTCTTGCACTGAGGAGAGGCTTCCGCCGGGCCACTCTGCCATAAAGCCCTGACTGGGGGAGGGCTGCAGTGATGGTTGACTTTCTACAACGTTCTCTAACTCACGAATGCAGCTCTGGAGCTCAGCCAAATGATCTTTGGGTGCTCTGTACCTCTATCACAAGGATCTTCTCCCAACGATAGCTCAGTTTGACGGTACGGCCAGCTTTAGGGAAGGGTTCTGGTGTCACAAACGTCTTCATTTAAGGATTAGGAGGCCACGTGCTCTTAGGAAACTTACGTGCAGCAGAAATTTTTTTGAACTTGGCCCGATCTGTGCTGGCCACAATTCTGTCTCGAGCTCTTCAGGCAGTTCCTTGACCTATGCTTATAATTGATATGACATGCACTGTGAGCTGTAAGTCTTATATAGACAGGTGTGTGGCTTACCTAATCAAGTCCAATCAGTATAATCAAAAACAGCTGGACTCAAATGAAGGTGTAGAAACATATCAAGGATGATCAGAAGAAATGGACAGCACCTGAGTTAAATATAATAGTGTCACAGCAAAGGGTCTGAATACATAGGACCATGTGATATTTCAGTTTTTCTTTTTAATAAATCTGCAAAAATGTCAACATATTCTGTGTTTTTCTGTCAATAGGGGTGCTGTGTGTACATAATGAGGGGAAAAAATTAACTTAAATGATTTTAGCAAATGGCGAAATATAACCAAGAGGTGAACAATTTAAGGGGGTCTGAATACTTTCCGTCACCCATTATATCAGTAACCAATTAATTCTAAGAGGTCGTCAACCAATCAGAATCCAGGAGTCAATATCAGTTTTAGTTTGTATTAATTTTATACTCAAGTATTTATTAATATGTGGAATGTGGCATTTATTTTATATTGTCAGATTTCATTTTTCATTTTAGTTACATTTTAGTCATGGTATGTCTTGTGTCATTTTTATTGTTAGGTGATTTTTACAAGTGTAATGTTTAGCTTATTTATTTATGAACTTTTATTATTTTACTTATCATTATGATACTAATTTAAAAGAATTTTTTTTAGTTTTATTAACTAACCATAGTGTGGATAGTACATGACTAACTGTTTATTGTTATTATTTTGATATAAAATTTTATTTTTTTGGTAATTTTAATACTTATTGTTTCATTCCTTAATTCATAATTGGTTTGTTTTCAATCTAGAAATTTCTTTTCATTTTTATATATATGAGATACTGAGATATAGATGACACACACACACACACACAATATATACTATATCTATATATACACACACACATTATATATATATATACAGTATATACAGTATATATACACACACACACACAACACACACACATATCTATGTAGCATATATATATATATATATATAATATGCACACCAACAACACACACACCACCATATATATAGATAGATATATCTAGATATTACACACACCATATATATTGTGATATATAATATTACACACACACACAATACATAGATATATATTGATATATCACCCACACCAAGATATAGTAATAATATATATAATATATACAAACACACAAACACATAAGAGATCTTCCACACACAAACACACACACACACACACACTACAAACCTATATATAGAGATATATATATACACACACACACAATCGAATGTAATACCATATATAGCTATGTGATAGAAGATATACCAACACACACACTATAGATAGTATATATATATTATCACACACCACAACACACCACACACAACAGATATATATATATAAGATACAATTACACACACACACACACACATATATAGATATTAGATATATTATTATATATATATACACACACCCCACATATATATATACACAACAAACAACCTATATAGGGTGATTATATATATTACACACACACACACACACACAATATATCTATATATATATATTATATACACACACACAAACACACATACATTAATATAAATATATATATATATACACACATACACAAACATAGTATATGTGTTATATCCAGAATTTTATATGCGGAATTAACCAAAATTATGTTCAATAGTTTTATTTTTAGTTAGCAATGCTGTGTGTCATAAGTGAATATACTTCACACATTTTCCTCATAATAGAGTTAAGGTGTTGAATTTCTCCAGAGCTGAACGTAAAGCTTCCCTTTAATGTAGCATTAGCAGCGTTTGGAGTGAATGCGCTGTTATCTTGTCGACAGGAGATTTCACACCACCCACTACAGCAGGCTTTCATCCTCCTCTGAGTCCTGCAATGATGGAGCAGCATGTGAAAAGCAGGTCTATAGAGGACAAGATTCGCCCGAGGCGACATCGCTGGGTGTCATGGCAACAGGATGATAGCATAACATGATGTCGTTATCTCTTGTTTATGGTAAATTGGGTTTTTGTATAGAAGAAGGAGCTATACGGCTCTGCATTCTCTCAAACGCTCTTTAATGTCTCAGTTGTTTCTCCCACGCAGCAATGGCATTAAATGGAGTCTCCTTAACAATGTTCAACCTGCTCAGATTTGACAAGATGCAGAATCAGAGAACTCAAGCATTTCTAATCAAATTCAGATTATCTAAACTGAAGACGAACATTGCACTGGTGAATTGATCACATTAAAAAATGTACGCAGAAAAGTAAATGAGTCAATTCTGATTCCATGTTGACTTTAAGTCTGCTGGGTTTTAAAAAAGGAGTAGCAGATATATTTGTTTTGGATCGTTTGGACATTTCTATTGCTCTTGTTTAGAGTCTCTAGAAGTCGTTGTTTTGAATGGTCACTGTAATTGCTTGTAAACTGGATTGTGGGATTGTGGTGGGATCTGGAGATGCCAGTCAGTAAATCAGAGATGTTGGTACAGTAATGACGGGACGGAGGCAAGGACACAGGAGATGTGTGTGTGTGTGTGTGTTGTTGTGTGTGTGTGTGTGTGTGTTTGTGGGTGTGTGTGTCTGATGGGAAGAGAACAGTGGTTTATTCAATCACAGCAAAAAAATGAACAATTCACACAGAGTACAAGACTTTATGAGAACATCCATCTTCCTCAAAGAAAACCAAACTGACACAAACTGTACTGTAAGACTTTCAAAGCGTAAATGTCCTATTCAATAAAGACTTTATGTGCGTGTAAAGCCTCAATGATCTTGCCAGAAATCTCTCTACATTTTTTTAAATGTCACTGTCATTATGTGGGCTGTCAAAATGCTGAAAAGAATATTTCTTTAGGGTTTGTGTAAGAAATGTTCCGTAAAATTTGCAATAAATATATCTTGACCAAACAAATTCTGCTTATAAAAATGCAATTTAAAATGTGTTGTGAAATAGGATCTTGAATCGCCGGTGTAGCCTCACGGGCGCAGCCTTATTTTCATTTGTGAAAAATTAACATGGGCGTACTCATGTTTTTCACACAAAAAAGAAGGAAAATTTGCACCTCCAAAAATTTGACTTGAATTTCAATAACAGAACAGTTGTTTGTAAAATCTTCTGTCAACACATTGTGATTCAAACTAACAATAACCTTATAGTTATATTAACTAGTATATATATTATATATTACTTTTTACTTGATGTTAAACCACTTGACATTTTGGTATAAAAGACATTTTGGAATATACCAACATGAAAATGTAATTAAATATATCATATTAAATATACCAACATGATTAATTAAATTTAAAAAATTTAATTTTGAAGAACGTGACATATGTTTTAACCATTATGTTGTGTTCCAGGCATTTTTAAATAGAGAGGATATTCATTATTCCCCATAAAAGCTAGTCTATGTTATCGCACTGGACTAAAGCTGATTGGTCATAGACCTCACTGATTTGAGCTTATGCACCCCGTTTTTTGAGTGCATATTACCAAAATTATCCACTGATAATGACTTTTCACTCAAAAACTGAGGTGCATAAGCTCAGGTTAATGAGGCCTACGACCAATCAGTTACACTGAATCAAAAATGCTAAACCTTTGCTAATTTTAAAGTAAACAAGTTGACAAAAGGATTGAGTCATTTGCTGATAATATATCATCGTGACATATTTACAGCAGTTTTCATAAGGCTGGTTTTCAGCACAACACAAGGGTTAAACTAGATTTGTAACTAAGGGGTTAAAAAAAGTCGTTTTTCAGAAACAAGCAGCTGGTCACATCTGGAAACACCTTCCCATGATTCATCATTCGAGGCCCAGTGAATTCTCCACAGTGCTCTTTAAAAGGCATTATTTGCACTAACGAGGGCCAAGATATCCCGCTGATTCTGCTAGTGTGGTACGACATCCATCACTTTCTAATGCTTCATTAGAGGCTGAGTGTTATTGGGATGTTGTCAAGCTAATTATGACCATTACCTCCAAAACACACTAGAGAAGTTAAACGTTTCCATCAAATGTAACTGCTATGAAAAGAGCATTGTTCATGTGTACAGCACAAATGTGAAGTGATTTTTTTATTGTGCAAATAAACAAATACCCAGATGTTAACAGTTTGTGTTTATGTGAATAGTTCTCGCCATGCAAAACCATCAAAAAAAGTCTAGCAAATGGGGAATTTTGCTGAAGTTTCCTGCTTCTCAGATGTTTTTCCTGAGGAAAATACTTCATTAAAGGTGCAGTATGTAATATTGACAGCTAGTGGTGGAAATTGGTTGGCCTACTGCAGTCCAAATTCAGACTTGATGCTGACGCGGGTTGCCAGATTGAGGCCATGCGACAGAAACGAGTGCAATGGAAGGCCTTACACAGAGTAATTTGATGAGTTAATTTATCTGTGTTTTAATATGGCTCTGGGCATAGAG
This sequence comes from Sinocyclocheilus anophthalmus, assembly GCA_018155175.1. Lineage (NCBI taxonomy): Eukaryota > Metazoa > Chordata > Actinopteri > Cypriniformes > Cyprinidae > Sinocyclocheilus > Sinocyclocheilus anophthalmus. The sequence goes on from JADLZN010011073.1 coordinate 1,145,015, forward strand.
CTTTTTAGATGGATGCCGAGGTTTTTTAGGTCGGGTAGACCCAGTTTGTTTGCTGGCTTCCATGGCTGCAATACACTGTGTTTTCCACCATCTGGCAACCCGTGGTGTCAAAATACTATTGGGTAAATGGTCAGTGGGCGGAGTCACACAGACCAAAACCAAAACGTTTTTAGCGTAGTTGTTGTTGTTTTTTGAGAAACAAGTATGTGAACTTTATTTTTATTTATTATTATGATTTAGTACAGTCAGAAAATTACATACAGCACCTTTAAGTTTTTCTCATCCAATTATTTTGTTACTTTTAAAGGAAAATTTATGAGAAAAATCTGAGACAATGTTCAACATTTCAAACTGATGACTCAATTATGTCTTCAAAGCAAAAATAAATCCTTATGAAGAGCAGATTTTTGAGGAGAGCTGGTCTGGATCATCGTTTGGGCAAAGCCATCTGAAGCTGGTGGTGGGTTGGGATGAAGAAAGCTGTGAAGTCAAGGCTTTCAAAGGGTCTCCATGCTGAGAGTCACTCTGTCGGGAGGCTCTTGGATGAGAGGTTTCGATCCTGCTCCTGGAGATCCAGCTTCTTGCAGCGTTTATCTCCAGTTCTGCTCCAAACACACCTGTCTGTGATTTAAAAGTGAACTCAAAGACATTGCTGAACTGGTTCAGCTGTGTTTGATACGAACTGGAAGTAATGCTAGACCATTATATCAAAGTCATGGGGTTGCATGCATTTTGCATTTTTGTGCTGTTGTTAGTATGTTTTGGCTTGTTGTCAGGGTGTTGTTATGCTGTTACTAGGATGTTTTGGTTGGTTGCCAGGGTGATATGTCTGGTTGCTAGAGGGTTGTATGCATGTTGCATTTCCATGCTAGGATGTTTTGGATGGTGCCAACTGTGTGGTTGCTAGGGTGTTCCTATGCTGTTACTGGGATGTTTCGGCTGGTTGCCAGGGTGATATGTTTGGTTGCTAGGGGTGGCATGCATGTTGCATTTCCATTCTGTTGCTAGGATGTTTTGGGTTGTAGCCAGGGTGTTGCTATTTGTTTGCTAGAGTGTTCTGGGTGGTTGCCAGAGTATTGCTATGCTGTTACTAGGGTGTTTTGGTTGGTTGACAGGGGGGGTGCATACTGTACATTTTGCATTTCTGTGTTGTTGCTTGGATGTTTCGGATGGTTGCCAGGGTGTTGCTGTGTGGTTGCCCAAGCGTTCTGAGTGGGTGTTAGCATGTTTCTATGTGGTAACTGGGGTGTTCAGCTTTGTTGCCAGGGTGTTGCTAAGTGGTTGCTATGTTACTCCTATGTTCTATTTAGTGGTAGTTAAGGCAATGTTTTTAGCATGTTAAAACAATTTATGAAGCCACATTACATACTTTTTGTATAGATTTGAGCTCATTAACATATGACCGCCCACATTTATATATCATCACCTATTGAGAATATTTATACTGTGCCTTTAAGCAAAGTTTGATCAATCATAACAGGTTTTTTTCTTTCTTTTAAACAAACAGCCCATTTAAGGGAGTGGAAAATTTGTCATAAACAACTAAATTATGACAATTTGTGGTGCCAGAAACCTTGACTAACATTATAAGTGGAAAAAAATGAAGTGCCACTGCTACCCTCGGTGAACTCCACATCAGGCCTGTTGATGTTTACTCACTACATTCTCCTCTGGATCTTCTGTTTTCCACACACACACACACACACACACACACTTTGATCTGTCACATCTAACAAGTATCCAGAGGTGTGCACCATCTGGAGATACAATCTACATCAGATTTTGCAGAGCTTGTGTTTCCTCAAACCTCATACTTCTCATGCATATCAGAAAGATGCGCTTGAGTTATTTCATAAAGGAGCTATAGCTTTATATATTATATGATATATTTATTATTGCCTATATTGTAAATATCATATTGCTATACTACTACTCATGTTACTTCTGCAGTACATGCATAGCATGGACATTTTTAGTATGCATAGAATGACCTTCTATATTTGCTGAAATGTGCACTGAATGACTTGCTGTACTGCACTATAATAGTCTGAAACCATCTGAAATTATTAGTATCTGAGGGTAACAGTATTATATGTAGCACACTTTAGATTTAGAGAACATGATTCAATATTCAATATTTTTATTCTATCTGCTGCATACATCCATAAATACTTTCCCTCCTGTTAGTCCTGTTCTCCCAAACACACCCACGTACAGTACACACACTTTACATAATACCCACGAGCCCCTCTGTTCTGGACAGCTGTGGAGGACGAGGGCTGGAGACGTCTCCGAAGGACACACGAACCATTAGACATCAGACCACAATGCAGATACCAAATCATGAACTAGACAGGAGAAAATGTCACTGGTGTTCGTGCAAAACTTGCTAGGGCGTTGCTGAATTATTCTTTTCTGTATAGTGCATTTCTATGCTGTTGCTAGGATGTTTTTCTGTGGTTGCTGGTATGCAGTTGCTAGGATGTTTTGAGTTGTTGCCAGGGTGTTGCTATATAGTTATTAGGATGTTTTAGGTTGTCGCCATGGTGTTGCTATACAGCTGATATTTTGGGTTGTTACCAAGGTGTTGCTATGCAGTTGATGTTTTGGATTGTCGCCAGGGTGTTGCTATGCAGTTACTAGGATATTTTGGGTTGTCGCCAGTGTGTTGCTATGCAGTTGATGTTTTGGATTGTCGCCAGGGTGTTGCTATGCAGTTACTAGAATGTTTTGGGTTGTCACCAGAGTGTTGCTATAGTTACCAGAATGTTTTGGATTGTCGCCCAGTTGTTGCTATACAGCTGATATTTTGGGTCGTCGCCAGTATGTTGCTATGCAGTTGATGTTTTGGATTGTCGCCAGGGTGTTGCTATGCAGTTACTAGGATATTTTGGGTTGTTGCCAGTGTGTTGCTATGCAGTTGATTTTTTGGATTGTCGCCAGGGTGTTGCTATACAGTTACTAGAATGTTTTGGGCTGTCACCAGAGTGTTGCTATGCAGTTGATGTTTTGGATTGTCGCCAGGGTGTTGTTATACAGTTACTAGAATGTTTTGGGTTGTCACCAGAGTGTTGCTATAGTTACCAGAATGTTTTGGATTGTCGCCCGGTTGTTGCTATACAGTTGAATGTTTGAGTTGTCACTAGAGTGTCCCTATACAGTAGGATGTTTTAGGTTGTCGACAAGGTGTTTCAATACAGTTGCTAGAATGTTTTGGGTTATCATCAGGGTTTTGCTACACAGTTATAGTACTAGGATGTTTGAGTTGTCACCAAGGTGTTGCTATACAGTTACTAGGATGTTTGAGCTGTCATCAGAGTGTTCCTATACAGTAGGATGTTTTGGATTGTCGCCAGGTTGCTGCTATACAGTTGCTAGAATGTTTTGGGTTATCACCAGGATTTTGCTATACAGTTGCTATAATATTTTGGGTTGTCGCCAGGGTGTTGCTACACAGTTACTAAGATGTTTTAGATGGTTACCAGAGTGTTGCTATATGGTTGCTTAGGTGTTCTGAGCAATTGTTAGCATGTTGTTGTGTGGTTGCTCTGGTGCTCTAGGTGGTTGCTAAGGTGTTGCTAAGGTGTTCTGAGTGTTTTGTATCACACTTATCATGTGGTTTGTGTATTCTGAGTAGTTGCTTGGCTTGTTGTGAAGTTGCTAAGGTGTTATGCATGTTCCCTAGTATTACTATGTTTTTGTGTAGTTTTTTAAAACTCAACTATACATACAGTGATTTTTTTCACTAACCTATAATGAGCTGCAGAGGCTTGACGGGTTTTACTCCACAGAACGCATGTCTCTTTCTTTTCCAGCTTCTATTTCCACTCTGCTTTGGTCGCTGTCCAAACTTCCAGAGGGACTCGACTGCTGCCAAAATGCAGAGTGCTATTTCCACATCTCCATCCCACACTGCAAAGGGTCATGGGAGACCCCCCGCTTTCCCCGCCTGTCAGTTGATGTGGCCTGGCTCAGAAACTTGCCATTACAGCTCCTGGCTCCAGAGAGTGTATCTATTTTCTATCAATCACACACAGATCTATAGCAAACGATCTGTGAATTTGATTCAAACTGTAGGTTGTTTAATGAGAATAAATATGGAATGCATTAGAGCGAACACTCTTTTAACAAATCATGTTTTAAAATATAACCTACATACCCTGACAACTGCATGGCAACGTCCTAGCAACCACTTGAAACACCCTAGCAACTCCCTAGCAACCATTTAGAACATGCATAGAAAATCCTGGAAAAGATGGGAACATGCAATGGTGAGTTTCGCATTGGCAAACACCGCTCATATTCTCTTCAGAAAATATAATCTTTTTTTTTTTTTCAAAGTGACCGTTATGGAAGAGGCTGGACACTTTCCAGAAGTCAGCCTAATGCATCCCTTCACAGGCTGTGAGCTTGAAAATAAAAGCTGTTGACAAAATAATGAAGCCATAAAAATATGAATAAACAATAATAGAACATAAACGTTTATGGTGTAGGACTAATTTACTTGTTCACAAGGGTAAACAGACATTGTGTCATGTCAAAAATTTCCGTGTGAGCCAGGGTTGATTGATCCCTAAATATATTCAAATATCAAATTGTGTGACTCTTTTTGTGCATAATGCTTGACCAAAAGAAGTTTGCAATTCTAAAACAATAGATGCAGTGTTGACAATGAAGACAGACAGTATTGTGTGACTTGTGTTTGTTTGTGGTACATAACTTCAAAAATCATGAAGAAAAGTGAAGTTGAAAAGAAAAGATCCTGGAGCATTTGAGAACAGATGAGACTTTGACATTTTGTTCTCTAGTGAAATGACATTCAGTGTGATTGAAGAGAACAAATAGTTTTGGATGGCTCTGCATGTGTCTGGAGATTGTCAAAGGGATTCTCTCGCGCCCTCTTGTGGCCAATTAAAGGTAATTTTATTCATTTTATAATGTGGTCTTTTTTATTCCTTCAGCAGAGCAGAGGTATTCTCAGATTTC